>VZRE01016297.1:209629-252199 GCA_013396775.1 Cephalopterus ornatus | reverse complement strand
TATAATATTATATAATATTTTTATATTATATTATTATTTATATATTCACCCCAGCCAAAACCATAATACAACTAACTGCATTTTTTAAAAAGCAAACTAATGACCAGAATTCAGTGTAATGCATTTTTTTACCCACACAATCGTAAATGGTTCCATTTATTTTCTTCCCTTTTAATGTATGGCAAGCAGGAAAGAAATCAGAGTTCTAAACCAGTGTAAAAAGGGATGCTATTGAACTACTATAAAACTGTGTTTGTGTTTTTATTTACTTAGAACAAATATTTCCACCTCCAGTTTCACCACACTGAATTGGCAGTTCTTACCAACAGTTCTGTTGCACAAGTAGTGTCGAACACCAATGTTTCCCAACTGATTTGGTATCACTCTGTTGACCTGCAGGCATATTTCTGTGTCTTCACCCCTGATGTCGATTTCACCATTAACACCAAACACTTGAAAAACCACAACAGACATCTGTCAATAAAACCAAGAGAAAACAAGGTAAGATTAGAAAATTAATTTATAGCGGTTATTGTTTCTAAGGTCTGTCTAAACCTCTTCCATCACAAACCCCTCTGTATCCAAAACCCTTGCTCACAGAAAAGCACAAAGTTTTCTTATTTCTTCTTTTCTTTTTTGCTTCATAATGTTCAACTGTCCAAAGACAGACACTTGTATTTATAACCCACTGACACCAATTCAGAATTGGCTAGAAAAGCCATGGAAGTGAGCCAGACTTTTTCCACTCTGACAGAGAAGCACATGATCTATGTGACACCTGAAATTTCCTAAGGCTGCATTCAACTTTACCCATATCATGAGCACAACCAAGCATTTGCGGTGCTGAATCAGACCAGGTTAAAGAGCCAGGGAAGGGTACTAAACTTTGGCTATCTGCATAGTAGTCAGCCCTTTTTCTCTATTTATTGGGTTGCGGTATTTTTTTAAAAGGAAATAGAAACCAGTTTTAAATCAGCTTTGGTATCAGAAGGTGTGTGTCCATCGTCATTACTACTGTTTTGGGCTCATTTTTCTAATGACTTTTTAGTTACAGTCTACAAGGAGAAAAATATGCTAAAATGCATGTGCATAACAATCCAAATGAATTATGTTTTTTTCATATTACCTATATGCACAGGTGATTGAGAACTTATTTAAAAGGAACCAATAATTCAAGTGAGCTGCTTTTTTTTATTTTTTAAAAATAGAAGGTGATCCACAAATATTTTAAAGCAAAGGTAGGATTACACAATTAACGATACTGAAAAGGAAAATATGTCAGCAAGCACACAAGATATTTCAGTAAATTCACTGTCTTCCTTTGGACCCATATAGTCCTAGGTTTCCAGTTCATGACCTTAACTGATAGAACACAATTTGAGAAGCATTGATTAGGACAGGATCAGCATGGAATAAGTAATAGCCAGATGAAAAAACTAGACCCTGCATGCTGTCTCAGGCAAGGAATCTCTCTCTACATGTGCTAGTCTTATAACCTTCTCTAAACACTGGGCATTGTCCTGACATAATCCTGGACAAGAGGCATCTCTGATCTGACCCTGTAGCGCACTTATTACACTCTAATTGAAAATTCTACAAAATGCTACCAGTGCTTAGGAAACCTTCATATTAGAGATGTCAGAGTGATGATGCTTTCTCTTACCTATATGTGATAGTGATGATAAAAAGCTCATTTTAAATACCAGACTCAATTAAAGCATAAGTATTTTCTGACATTTTTAAGTGGCTGCTGTCATTTCTCAACAGCGGCTACAGAGAAGATAACAAAGAGAATGCTCAGTGTAACTTGGATTGTAGTCTTCATTTCTACTTAACACAAGTGCACTAGATCTGTAGGTTTACATAATGCACTAACAAAAGCTGCCAAAACTAGTTGAAAAATCCCCTCTAAACCCAATAATTTTAGTTCTGTTTTAAGGTTTAATTTACTGAAGTATGTATTCTAATGGAATACAATATTACCATTTCTTCACTGGTCTCATGGGCATTCTCTGAAGCAGCACTCATGGCATCTGGAGATGACCCATCACAATTTTCCATCACTGTGCCTCCTTCATGGACATTTTCTGATGGGCTTTGATAGTTTGTGGCTGTAATACCTTCCGTATATACATCAGAAAAAATACAAAGTTAACATAGCATAACCTGAATCACTCCTACATCAAGAATAAAGTCAGTGTTTGTTACTGTATGCATACATTAACTCATTTTTTAAGATGAGTTGAATTGCTTATTAAACAAATATTTGTGATTGAACTGCCAAATCCATTCCTCTTACAGAAAGTTCGAAGTTCTAGATGTTATATAAGTAAAACAGAATATAGTGACAAAACCAAAACAGCACTCTACATGCATTGTCAAAAAATTGTGAAGGGCAGTTTTTAATCTTCCAAAACAAATATAAAGCTGATCGAGCAGAAAAGGTTACAGATTCCAAGTTGTGTATCTATAATACTGCACAGTGACTTCAGAGCAAATGTTTGTGGTTTTATGTTTAGAGAAATAAGTTACATATATTTTCATTAGAGCAATCATGATATTGTTTCCTTGACAACTAGAAAGCATAGAGACTTAACTGCAGTTAAATACTTTTTAACAAGCTAAAAAGACATCTAAAGGTTATTTAAAATGAAAAATATATTTTATGGCATACTCCCACATAAGCACATACAGGAATACTCCTACAATTCAAATATATAACAGGTTTGCAAGTGAAGTAGTCTTCTCATTATTGCTCTAGACTGAAGAGAAATCCTACAGAAAAAAAGTAGTCATCATTTATTCAAAGTAGAATTTATCAGAAAAGAGGTACCAATAAGGTCTTCTTACTCTATTTCCTGACATTAGAAAATTTTTTAATCAGTATATGCACAGATGAGCAAAAATTGGACAAATACATCCTGTTAGACAGTCAGCAGCTAGGAACTGCTCCTTAAGGAACAAACTGCCAGGAGACTACCAAATCTATCTGCTTGATAACTAGCATGGTGAGTATTAGTGAAAATCCATTTCTTTTTCATCTACTTCTAAAATGAAAGCTTCTTTACCACTTCAAACACAATACTGATTCAGGGTACGACCTGTAAATACTTGCAGCCAAAGCAACAGGTTTTAAGTAAAGCAGGGAGCAAGTTCTGCTTAATTCAAAGTTGCAACACAGCACTTCAATGCTCTTACTCTCCTCAAGAGAGGAAAAAAGTAGTGTTAATTAGCACTGCTTAAGTAGCACACTCTGTTTTCCCTTGAAATGATGTATGGTGAATATACTTAGTATTACTGACTTGTGAAGGCAAACAGAAATAGTCTTGTAAAGTATCCAGGTTTTGCTGGACTAGAATCTTTTGAGTATTATTTTAGTTAAAAACAACATTTCTGTGTATTGCTTAAAAATATTTGGTTAAACCTACTTACCTTTCTCCAGAAAGCTTTGACTGTCACTTCCGTCACTCTCTACCAAATGATCCTCTAGCATCATACTATCAATAGAGATGGTATCCAGAGAGACTTGTGATGGACTTCTCTTCATATTTTTGTAAGAAACAGAGAATGCAGGGAGGTTGGACGAGCAGCGTTCCTTAGGCTTAGCACTTTAAAATATAAAGATATTAGGAAATTATTATTTCAAATTAAAGGAAAGACATAGAATTTACCTTAAAAACTTGCTCTAAACCAGGCAAGATATATTAAAAAAAAAATCTGATAATTCAATATCCTTTGACAAGAAAAAGAACTAAATGTAGAAACAACATGCATTCCTCTGGGTATTTGTGCCAATACTTTCTTCAATACATATTTTATAACATTTAAACTGAAAGTAAATAGTTTAAATCAATTAACTAACACTTCCTTTTAGTTTTCACTGAATGCTGGATACTACATATCTTTTTACATACTTTAAAAATTTTCATCTACTAGATGTTCACTTCTGGACTGCTAAAAGTACTAGAAGTATGTGGCCAACAAGATTGCTAAATATTTTCAAAGAGTAGGAAAACTGATTTAGTATTAAATCTTCTATACCTTGATGAAGACTGGGATGCAAACATTTTAACTGAAGTCACTTTGTCTTTGTTGATTTCAAGCTCTTCAGATTCTAAGGCAGTTTCTGTTTCCAAGTCATTGACTTGGTTAGGACAGCCTTCAGTTGTGCCTTCCTGTTCATTTAACTTATTTGAGAATATATTTCTGTCATCCTCTTTATCAATGAAAAATTCAGTAGAATCTTCTCTCTTATTTAGAATGGACACTGAATCCCTAGGATTCAAGCTACTTTTCTCACTTAGAGGTCCACAGACCTCCTCTGAATCACTTCTACTAAAAAGTCCACTGCTTCCTCCTTCACTTGTATCTCCCAAACCTTTATCTGATGCATCATCTGAAAATGACATTCCTTTCTGAAAATCTGTATTACTGTCTGATTTAAACAAAAGAGGATCTATTAAAATTCCTTTATTAACTTCAGCATTCAGAGGCTTGCAGTCATTTACATAATTAAAATTAGTAATACCAGCTTCCACTATCTTACTACCAACTAATTTACTTTCTGAAGTAAGAGCTTCCCCATTTCCCACAGGGGAGAGTTCTGATGCCACGGGACTTCCTTCTTCCACAACAGGAGACTTACAAGGGTTTCCCTGAGTCACTGGATGGAGTAGTAAGGCTATTTCTGCACTTTTCAGTAGGATCCCAATGCAGACATCAGTTTGCTTTGCAGGTTTTCCTGTCACTGCTTCTACGTCATTCCTTAAGTTTTCCAGGAGCAATACAAGAGATTCATGGAGAAACAGCAAAAAAAGATACTGGTAGTGATTGATCTGCACGCTTACATGCTTTTGAACATGGACAAGCACATGTACATCTGCATCAGAGGAAGAGCTGTCAGAAAGCACTCCCGAAGTCTCAGACATTTGAATGCCATTGGTCAAGGGCTCTGTCTCAGTGCTGTAATATTCCTTCAGAAGTTTTTTACGTTGCAATCTATTAGCAAGATCACTAGATTCACTTCTTGGAATGTTCAAAGCTGCCTGGTTATGCGATAAAAGCTCTTTTTGTGACTTTGCAAATCTTACTGGCTGGCAAATCCAAAGTGAAAGTGGGAATGAGTCCACAAAGCTTATTGGTCGGCCTTTCCCACTTTTCGTTCCTTCATAATCTATCCAAAACTGGGAAAAATGCAAAGCCCAAACATCAGTAGCTGCAGATGTCTTCAATGCATATTTATTCAATTTTGGGATGATATAACCTTTATAAACATCATGCATTTTAGTGTCTTGTTCATGAGCATGTCTTTGGAAGATTGGATGCAAAAGATTAAAATTTTTCTGGGACTTAGGAAAACTGGTGAAAGTTCTACTAAAAAATTCAGTGTCTTTGAAATTCTGAAACAAAGCTTCTAGATCAGAGTGTCTGCAGTTTGGTGAGCATCTGGTATTCGTAGCAATCATCTCTGAACTTTGAATGGAAAGTGCACGAGGTTGATCTTTATGAATTTCAGATTTGTTTTCAAATGGGATGATGATCTGCAAGGGAGAAATACATTTTGTCTAGTTAGAAGTATGTAGCTTAAGAAAATACACAATTAAAGAAACAAAATAATAACCACGACAGCTAAAACAAAGGAATATAATTATAATTTTATGAAAGCAGGGATAAGTCAGGCTCACAGACTATGATTTATGTTTCCTTTCATTTTCAAGAAGGATGCTGTGGCACCTAAATCTCAATGGCTGTACAGAGTGTAAGGGTCTCGGGCTTTTCTTACCTGAAGGTCTTAAATTTAGTTCAGCTACATTAGGCTGAAGTGTCTCATTTTTTCAACTCAGAAACAGCTTGGTAGAAAGTTTCTTCAAGTGTTTCAAAAATTTAGAACTTTGAAAAACAGAGTTCAATTTGATTTGTCAAATGAGGTTTTTCACTGAGTACTACAGTATCTTATGTCTATGTTAAGATACAAGCAAACACTTAAATGTGCTAATGCAGCTAATATTCCTAATGATGCAGAATACAGACTAGGTATTTTTGACAATTATCTGATAATAATAATAAATTTTTTCATCATAAAAATAACAATATGCTCCAACTTCTAAAACCCATCAAAATACTTCAGTAAACTGTATTTAACGTCCATATTTTTAGTGTAAGTTTTAATGGTAACATATTTTATGCCAAATCCTGTATCTGATGTTGTTAACATGGACCTTGGCCATACTAGTTTTGGTACTATCAGTGATACTACCTTCTGTCACAACATCTCCATGCTGAATCTAGAAAGCAGGAGTAAAAAAGTCATCTTAATGACACTTAAAGATGGGGATAATGAAGCTTCTTCAAGTAGATACAAGGACTCAGAACAAAATAAATAAAAAAATTAACTACATGGTATGTAAACATCAAGCACACCATTAAAATAGTAATCATTTGCTAGATTAAAAATAATACAAGGATGATACAAATAATTTGAATCAAGGTGTGAGGTATCTAAGAATACTTTAACTTCTCTTAGTTTACTAGGCTATTCACAACTAATAATTCAATATCAGATGAATCTATATTTGCAGTTGTCCAGTTGTTAGTAACTATTTTTATTCAGTACAAACCATGTCCTTCTCAAGTTCTATTAAGTATGTGCCAGGAGCCTTAGGAAGATAAAACATTTCTCCATAAACTGACTTTTTAGAACCCTTGAAACCTTTCCTGTGAGCATCATTGAAAAGACTCATTTTGTTCACGTCTGAGCCTTGGAAACCATGCAATGAAATGCCCAACACAAATGGGGGATGAGGGAGAGTGGGAAGCTTATCTGCTCAATGATTCTTTTTCTACAAAGCAGGAAAATACAAGGGAAGCAAAAATTTGATGTTCAGCTGCATTAACAGGCATCACTTCTCTGGAATAAACATACAGAGAACTCGTGTACCTGAACTGCAGCCAACAGCCAGCATGAAACAGAAAACAGCGAGAATGCATTTTGGAGAAGGAAATAAACCTTCAGATGAACTGCTTTCTTTGCTCTAGGCTCTTGTTCACTAACAAGATGAAAGAGTTTTGATATACTACAAGCAGAGGAACAAGAGTTACTATGGAGTAAAAATATGACTTTTTTCACCAATTATTCTTACTTTAGTGCTCAATATTTTTTTCTTCTGCTATGTCAGGTTCACCAAACACAAGGAAATATTTTGTTAATACACTCGTTCAGGTCTTCAAATACAAAACCAAAATACCCCTAGGACATAGATGAAGTAGTACAGATGTCTGTCATCAAACCATCATATTCTGCATAGTTTTTGAGATCAGCGTGGCTTACTGCATGGGTTGTTTGTTCATTCTTTGGTGTATTTATTCCTTAAATTGCTTTGCTAACAGCTTTTCAGAATAAGAGAAAAAATATTTTTCCAAAAAACCACAAAACCTTCCTCAATGACAGCCTACCTTTAACATTAGTCCATCCACTCTAACATCAACATGTTCATCTGATTTTGAATTGTCATTTAACTTGTACATGGCCATGAACTGAATAAGACTCTGTTTCAAATCCAACACAAACTGATTTAGCCAAAGAATACTTCTCTCGTCCAGGGTGAACTGTAAAGCATTCAGCTGGCCATACAAATTTGGACATGGAACTAAAAGAAAAGAGAAAACAAAACTATAAGTAAAATGTTTATGGGTCAGGTTTTGTTTGTTTTTTAAATGGGTGTGGACTTATATTTTCACCAGTATTTTTCATCAGAGAGAGAACACAAACCCACTCCTTTGGTCTCACAGAGAATAAATTGTTAGGGGATACCTGAAGTGATGCTTCTTTCTCTCACTCCAAGCAAATAACTGAATTTTTGAATGTAAAAACTAATATTAGAATAGAATCAAGTCTGACGAGAGGGAGACAATGTCCTCATTACCGAGGAAGGGCAAGACCACAGAGATTTCTTGTCCTCAAGTCCCATTCCCAGGAAATCCACTGACATTTCTGTATATAAAACAGGGCCAGCCCCAGAACACTTTCCTACAAATAACTCCAGCAGATCTTTGTTGCATCTCAGATACTACTGCAATAGTTTGAGTTATTTTATGTAGCCAGACAATGAAACTGCAGAAATAGCATGTGGATGTTGGAGAATGCATAATTAATTTGCTAGTAAAAATGCTGCGTTTCCAGACTTAAAAAACATGTTTATAAAAAAGAGTATTACTAAGAGTCTGCCAGGAACATGCAGTGGGAAATGGAACAGTGTTGTGGGGTGGTTTTTTTCCATTTTAGAAAGTTATTACTTGTTTCCAAGCTTTAAGCTTCAAAAAGGTGAAAGTAACACGCAAAATTTATGCTTCAGTACAAAAAAAAGAGAAGTCTTACTCGGAAAGTCCTTTCCATCTGGATAGTAATATTCAGTGAATTCAATGTGAATAGCTGGCATTTCTGGTGGAAGATAAAGTGACTTTTTATTGCAAGAGATCAGAGCTTTAGGGGAAGAACGACACTGGTCTGCTGTCGAAACCTGTAAAAGATAAAAGATGAATTTCATTAATACATTACATTTTTATGAATCATTAGGCATTTGTAGTTGCAAGGTACTGTCCCTAGTAGGGTAATATTCTACTGCTCTCAGCTGTAGATGCCCAGCTACAACACAATGTGCTGACAATGCAAAACACCTAGTTGCCTTGTAGCAGAAGCAATCCACATAGAACAGTTTCACAAGAAAACTACATAGTTTTAAAGGTATCAGATCCCCTTCCTTCAGAGGAGGCAGGAGGTAGCAGGTCACTTTCAAAGGTGTTCACCAGAAGCCTAGAACAATCTGATTATCTTTCCTGGAAACACTACAGCTTCTGTTGAAGCAGTTTTGCTCAGATTTAGCGTGTTTGCAGTCTGTCCCAAAGGATCCCGTATCTAGATAAGGGATAGATAAGCTAGATAAGTTAATTACACACATATTAGGAAGTCCTTGTACTGTTGTAAGGACAGATTCCAGTACACAGGCCAGCTCTCAAATGCATGCTAGGCAAGGTGTTCAGCATGCACCTGGCAGAGATATGTGTGCTTGGATATGCCTGAAGGGCTACTTCACAGGAGAATCAAAACACCATGGAACAGTAATCCTCCATTCCTGTCTCCTTACAATGTAAATTATGGAACATGAAATAATCAGCATTTCATATGTATTAAATTTCTTTGAATGCATCCCAGTTTAAAAAGTATGTTGTCAAAACAAAGCTCTTTCATTCCACAGTTAGTAGGTCAAACTGCTAGTTCAAAATTACCCAACATATTAATATTGAATATATGATGATGCCTACTTGAATGAGTTTCACTGGAAATTGCATAGAAATAATGACCATTAAAAAAATTGAAACCGTGTTTCTGTAGAGGAGGAAGAGACAAGCATCTGAAGAGTAGAAGGCAAATGGAAACACTAACAGTACAAAACAATAATATAAAACCACTTCAAACCCAGATGAAGGCTCCTAGTAGCAAGCTGCCACCGCCCCATAATACCAGAAGTGATATGGAAAAAATGTGTTGAAAACTGGAACAAGAGCAAGTGGAAACCACAGTGACAAAGGGCACACACTAAGCATTTTTGTTAGGACCTGAGACTTAGAGTAGCTCCTCCCATATCACTACCATTCTACCTAACAGATATAGTCCTTCTCTACTTCACTTGTCTCCAAAGAGTCAATCTGGACCACAACCAGCAACTAAAACCATTCCCTCTAATAAAGGGGAGGGGGGTGGAAATGGTTAAAGTGTCTACTCAAAATATCACAGGGGAGGGAGATGTTGAAGAAAAATTTTAAAAATTTAAAAACCCTCAACATTTTTTAATGTACTTTGAAAAATATAACAATAAGAAAAGCCTGGTATACAAACCCACATATTAAAATATTGGGTACCTAACATAGTACAAGGAAAAGATCAATTTTTAAATTTCAAATTCATAATTTGGAGAACAGCAGAACTAGGATCCAACATATAACTGTGATAGTGCCACAGTATCAAGTCAGTGAGAAAATATCCACCAATTTCAACAAAGCAGAAACAGGTCCATAAAGGTCTAATCCAATGATTAACACATTAGACTCAATAATTTCAATGGGCTTCATAATTGTCCCTTAAAAACCACAATTAGTTAACAGCAAAGGGTGAAGTAGCCCCAGTTTTACTAACTTTAAGAAATGTACCTGATATATATTGAAATCTGCAAGTCTAACCACAATAGGGCTAGACATCAGTTTGCCCTTTGGTTGTTGGGAAGATACAGAGGAAGCCCTAGACGCTCCTTTCGATATTTGTTCTTTGCCTGTAGGAAAGAATAGTGACAGAATCATTGAAAAGAACACTTTTTTTTTTTAATAGTTTTAGCATTTCATGGAATTAGAGCATTAGTGACATAAACAAAGTACCTGTTTGTAGGTTCTGGGGAGATACATCAGGTGGTGATTTGGGAGGAGAATCTACAACCTGATCCTTCACAGCCTGCTTAAGCAATTCAACATTGCTTTTGAATTCATTTAATAATTCTTCAGCCCATCCACTTCTGGTTTTAGTGGCATCACTATAATACATCCAGTGGTCACAGCTGTCTCCTGCAAATAAGAATGAGGAAAACATTAACTCATTTGAAAGTTTGCTTCTAATAGGATAACAAGTTTCCACTATTTCACGATTCTTCAAAATATAAGCTCACTGCATGCTGTAATTATAGAACAACAGAAGTCATAACAGACTTTAAAACAGAAGTTATATATTACATAAACACAAGTCTCAGTAGTTCACAAAATCACTCAGAATATAATATTATCACCTGCCTTTTAACACAACTAACACTCAAAACATCATCAAATATTTGCAGTTCAGAGAAATTTGATGACACACTAATGTCATATGTGAGAACATGCAAAAAAAGTTTAATGAAAAAAAAAGAGCAAGTAACAGAACAATGTAATCATGGTCACTTTTTCCAAGCTTATCTTTCCTGCCAGAATTGTGTCCTAAGAAGTTCCTGTAAAGTTTCTGGAAAGTCCCTTTCCAGAAATGTATTCTTTTTGTCTTAGTTCTCTAGCACCTTTATGGACCACAAACAAGAAGGTAAGTTCAAGCAGTGCTGCAGAACACACAGCCTTAAAAATCAAGCCCAATGGAAATTCTTTTATTCCTTTTTCCAATTCCTGTTCCAATTCCAACATGTGTCTGTTGGTCAAGCATTCAAACCTCTGAAAGAAATTTAAATATCTTCAAACAGTGCCTGTAAAGACATTCTACTAACCTGTTCAATAGTAAGGATGCAATACAAATAACTTGTACCAGCTGGTACATCACTCTTTAAATACCACCATGTGAAAACTTACTTTATGTAGGACTTAATGAGCTATTGGATACTTACACTGGGGATGAGTAGATATGGTTGCTATTAAAACAGGAACTTATTTTTAGAAAAAAAATGTGATATCAAGTCTAAATGCAAATATTTCAGCATGGAAGACACTTTTAGGGACAGGCCTATCACAAGACATGATATGTTTCCCCACCCTACTACCTCACAGATACCTTTGGTGGTTATTCACATCTTTATAGCTAAGGAAGAAGAAAAAGAAACAGGGAAGAAACCAGAAAGAACAAAAGGGCAAAGATGCACTAAACTGAAGCCCAGGACGCAGGGATTCTCCAAAACAGGACTAAAGTGAGTGCTTACAGGTTGGGATTAGAGGACAGACCAACAAGGATGATGATGTGGTGGATTTCTGCTCCAGACCATCTGATTAGAAAGACGATGAGGCCCTTTTCACACAACTGAAATAAGTATCATGTTCACAGACTTCGGTCTTCATTAGGAACTTCAGGCATCTACTGGATGGGACAACACACCAAGACAAACAATCCCTGCGATTTCTGAAAGTGCATTGATGACCACATCCTAACAGGGGTAATCAAGGAGCCAAAGAGACCACATGCTCTACTGGACCCAATTCTCACAAAAAAGAGGAAGAACTGGTCAGGGATATGAAGGTCAGGGGCAGGCTTGGCTGCAGTTACCATGACATGGTGGAGTTAAGGATTCTGAAATGAAGGAATGAGACAAAGATAAATGACAGCCCAGAACTTCAGGAGAGCAGCCTCTGACCTCCTCGAAAGAATATGGGATATAAACGTGGACAGAAGCAGGGCTCAGGAGAGTTGGCTGAAGAATCACCTCCAAGCCAAAGAATGGTCCACTGTGAAAAGCAGGAAGCCTAGAAAATGTGCAAGGAGGCCCATGTGGATGAACTAGGAGCTGTACAATATGTGGAAGCAGCATCAGGTTACCCAAAAAGAATACGGTAGATGGTGTTAGGAAAGCCTACCTGGAGTTCAGTCTAATAAGAAGCATTACAGGTGTATCACAAGCAAAAGGAAGAGTAGTGAAAACTTGGACTTGCTGCTGAATGGACGGGGGACCCGGTGAAAAACAACGTGGAGAAGGCAGAGACAGTCAATGCCTTCTTTGGTAACACTTGCCTTCAGGATTCCCAGGCCTTGAAAACTTTGGCAGTCTTCCCCTCAGCAGAAGAGCATTAACTTAGGAAACATTTGATCTGTTGATCAGACATCCACGAGTCCATGGAAACAAGTGCTGAGATGTCAAGTGCTGGCCAATGTCATGAGGAGGCCAGTCTGAATTATCTTTGAAAGGAAAGGTTTCTGAGGACTGGAAGAAAGCGAATGTTATTCCTGTCTTCAAGGAGGAGGATAAAAAGAACACCAGACCAGTCAGTCTCATCTCAAAGAAGGTAACAGAGGGCAACAGACCAAATAATCCTGAAAACCATTTCAAAATACACTAGCAACAGGGAGGTAATTGGAAGTACACATGCATGGATTTATGAAGGAGAAGGCATCCCTGGGGAACTTTACAGCCTTCTACTATGAGGCAAGTGGCTTGGTGGATAGATAGGATAGAGCAGTGGACATTGTTTACCTCAGCTTTAGCAAGGCTTTCTCCACTGTCTTGTTACATGCTTTGTAACATGTATCTTGTCTCTTCTAAAGTTTTTAGATTTATACTAGAAATTATTTGTAAGACATGCTTCTTTGGAAATTGCTAACGTTTGTTTAATGACATTTCTTAACAAAAGGACAAAAACTTCTACCACACTGGGATTCCTGTTTAGCAAAATAAATAGCAAAACAGTGCTCAGAAATGGACATAAAATAATCAACTTGTTTATGTGAAAAAATCTAGCAGATGGACTCTTGCAAATATCCAGTTAGTGAATTCTCAGTATGACATACTGCCTTCCTCTGTCAACATACAATTCTTTTCATGTCAGAAACGTGTAAACACCATTTCGCTGACCAGACAGTGAAAAGCGTTCGGCTTCAAACATCTCATTCACAGAAATTAAATTGGTTCCCAGGTTGCTGCTTTTGTTGTTTGTTTTTGCATACAGAAGGAAATAAAAAGGTGTGCATTTCAAATGCTTTGAGCATTACTATCCAAGCTGAATATATACAGACAAACAATTTTTTTTAGTATTCAAGCAAGATAGTTCCATTCAGAGGTAATTCACAAAATGTTCACTTTCATACCTGCTTTGTGAAATGGATAATAGTCCACTGTTAAGTAGCTGAAGGAAAGCTGCATGGCCCCTCCTGTAACACGTCTATTTGGGTCTGAAAAATAAAACAGTGCTTGGCTCTGCAGGCTGCACTTAGCATGCTAGTTCTCAATTGCTGCAATCCTTTAAACACCCAACAGCTACTTCTTCTTCCCCTTTACTGTCTCTCCTTACAACCTCATTATCTTCCCTCAAAATTTTCATTCAGGTAATCTTCACTGGTTTCTAAAGATCAGCTCACAGAACTCTGTGCTCAGTCACTAACAGCAAATTGTGTATTGTTCTAAATATTATTAAAAAGAAAACATGTTAAACACAATTACTGCAGTTCTTCTGAAACAAATCTTTTTACACTGAATATATGACCATGATCAGTCATTTGAAGTCAACATTTACATTAAAGAATACTGTAAGTATAATATATTTTATTTGACAAATATTGCAGTGAAGGGGTCTTCTGAGAGTCTTCTGTTCTGATTTTTTCTACTGTTGAATTTAAGTATCATGGCCAGAAGTAAAGAACCAATAAAGAGATCTCACTAGGAATGATAAATTCCAACTGTAGTGGATACACAGCTTGTAAGGAAGTAAGTCTCTAGCCAGTGAATCTTATGCTCCGCTGCTCTGCAAGTGCCTTCCCTAACCAAGGAAATACATTTGCTAAAACTTCGGATTTTCACACTTTTCGTCAGCAGACCTTGTATGTTTCCATAAATTTTTCAGTAACTAGCCAGTTCTTTGGATATACACCAGTATGTCACTCTCTTCTGATGGCTTTTAAAAGGCATGAAAGAAGTGTCATTTGTCTTCAGTTTTTCTGATTCTAAATATGGCTACAAGCAATAGCCTTTTGTTAAAAAAAAAAAAAAGAAACGTACAAAATTTACAGACAAAATTTTAAGGTCACAGGACATTTGTTCCATTCTTTCCATGTCCTGCAGACCATACCAAATTGTCTAAATTAGTAACACAAAGAGGACTGCTCTTTTATTAGTCTGTATTTATACGAGTATTACAGAGGCAGATTGTATAGTGACCCTTTCAAGTCATGGTAATTTTGCCACTGCATTCTTCATAACCCAGTTAACTTATAAAAGAAAAAAACCCCCAGCAGTAACAATCAGATTGAGAGAATCAGTTTCTAGAAGACAGAAAAAGCATAGAAGCTACTACCGCTCTTAGCACCGTTACTGCATTTATTCTAAAATAATTAAATTTAATGATGAAATATTGTCCTGATAGAGCAATCTAGATAATTCTACATGTGTCCACAGATACTGGAGACAATTCTGACTATTCCACTAAAATAAAGACTCTTGATTAACATTATGGTATTTCTCAAAATGTCCTCTAAGGATGATTATAAGTCACAGGTATGTTACTTAAAAAAAAATTACCTTTTTCTTTAGAATGGATATCATCACATATATGTAGGTCCAAATGGGAAATTACTAAGTGATGAGAAGTTTCCTTAACATCAAAATCATTAAATAATTTTACTATTGCATCGTTTTGATCAGACGCTGCTGTTGTCTGGTGCGTTTTCACCTGCTGAGAGCTGGGTGCAGGGGCAGAGCTCTGAAAAAATATTTAGTTGTATCAATTTATGATGCTTATAATTTCTTTCAAGCATAAGTATCCAGGTACCTATACAAAACAAGGCTTTGAAATAAGGAAAAATCTGCATGATGTGCATTCACCTTGGATCATTACTGAGGTTTAAGAGTACAGTTTTAGAATAAAGCTAAGTTGAGCTAACGGGTGTGCATCACAAAGAGGCAGTGCCAGTGCATCCCCATTCTCCCCGTCCCCCCACTTCCTTACATGCCTGCCACTTGCAGCACCGGTATTTTTCTAACCTTTGTTGCAAGCTGTTCAGGGACCTAAACCAGCAGTGGGCTCCCTTCTGCTACTTTAGCCCCTCAAACTAAATCACATTAGGATCATACATAAGTTGGTGCCAGAATCAGAGAACTGGCAGGTACAGGGCACTGAAGCATCAGAACCTCCCTGCTCAAGAAGAGCTAACCATTAGATTGCTGTGGCTAAACCATCAAACCCCACTGTAAGGCATCAGGACCACCACAAGAACTGAACTCTCCATTACAGTACATAACTGACTGTAATCAGTCTTAGTATTAAATCATGTTTCATTTTTGTAGCACTGTCTTTACCAGTGTATTTGTCCTGCTTCTTCACAGACAAGTGCCTCCCCTCAACATTCACAGAGCCCAGTTGGTCTAGTCTGCTGCATGTGCTGAAGACCACCAAGGTTTATATGCAGCATCAGTAGCACAGATATGCCAGCAGAAATATGTTTAAAGTAGAATTGTTTTTCACTATATATTCCAATGAGAGCTGCATGAGAGTAAGTTCTTATTAAAAGCTAATTTTTCAGTACCATGAGAACAAACTGGACAAGCAATTTAAATCATTACAGTAAGCATATCTACCCACACATTAAGGTTACCTTAGTGTGCCTTAATTATTTAAATTCATAACCAGAAAATATTCGAAGAACAGATTTACTAAACAGTTAATCAAGGGTTAAGTAAATACAGAAATCTAAATACTCTGTATATGGATAAAGAAATAAACCTTTTTTTATTTTCTGCAACTAACATCAATACACAAAATCTTGTAAAATAAAGTCTATTTTATACTACAATTCATTCCCAGTGTAATTCAAGATATATAGCTGAATGAAAATTAGTAACTGAACATTCTCTAAAATGAATTACCACTTGATAATGAGATAGTGAGACAATCAATTATCATACCTGGGCTGTTTCAGAAGCCAAGCTTTTCCTCTGTTCTGTTGATTTCTCTATAGCTTCACTAAGAGATTTGGCATACTGCACCATGGCTTTCAATTGGGAATCAGTCAAAACCCACAGCAAATCATCCAGGATCAGAACCAGTTTGGACGCCACTACGTTACAATCTTTTAACTGTAGAATAAAAATTTAAAGAAGCTGAATGGGTCCATTAAGTGCTTAAGTTTCTTATTTGAAATACATGGAGGGGAAAAAAGCAGAATGCAAAAAGCAGTACCAAACATTTTTTATTTTAAATTGTATTCCTCTCATTAACTAAGAATTACCTAAGACACAGTATATTTATGCCTCACTTTCTGTGTCTGGCATGCACTGGATATTAAACTGCTGTATTTCTCTCAATATAAGTGATGGAAATATTACCTGAATCTAGAGAGGTAAAACAACAGGCATCATCATAAGCAAAGTTCTGCAGAGCAAACAATTTCATTAATAGGACCTCTACAAGGTCTTCATTTTCAAAATCTGCCGGCAGCATTTCTCGTAAACTCTACAGTCTTACCAATCATATGTTATTAAAAATTTAGTTCAGGGAATTCTACATTTTATACAGCCTAAATTTAAAACCTTTACAATGTGTGTGTATGCATTAAGGGCATGAGTAACAAATTAATTAATAAAATAATATATTTCAAACTTTTCAAATTTACCCTTCTTTTAAGCGTGACCCTAATTTTTGATTGGTTAGTAATCAGTCGAACTGGAGCACTCATGATTTCATGCTTAGAACTCTGGATTGCATCTGCTTCTATTCTGATCATCTGCCAGTTGATTTCTTTAAAAGTCAAAACCTTTAAAGAGAGAAAAAAAGAAAAATAACATCTTCATGCAATATGACAGTTTACTTGCACCTAACCATGTGTATGTATGTATCTGTATATATATACACACACAAACTCACCTGAGCTATAAGAACAGAACAAATACAAGCCACTTGTTATTCCACTTGCAGGTGTTCAGAAGCAAAGCCCTGACCCTTCTCGCTACCTCCAAAATATCACAGAAATGTTTAGCTACTTCCAAGCAGGCCAAGGTAACAGGCAGCATTTAAAATATTCAGAAGAAAATAAAGGTCACAACTACTGCATACCTAGGCTGCCTTTGGGAGAGGAAAAAAAAGATTGTGAATCTACTATGTGGATTTCTAGAAGACACAGCAAACAAATGTTAGAATGATGATACAAGAGCAGCAAGTACAGCTGGACACAGAAAATAAAATAGGGAAAAACTAGTGACTGCCCAGCAACAACATCATGGAGAACATCAAATGAACAGGATGTCATCAACAGGAAGAAATGGTAATTCCAGTCCTTCCTACATGGTTTGGATGAGCGGAATCGAGTTTACCCTCAGGAAGTTCGCAGACAACAAGAAGCTGGTATGGAGTGTTGATCTGCTGGAGGGTAGGAAGGCTCTGAAGAAGGATCTGGTCAGGCTGGATTGATGGGCCAAGGAAAACTTTATGAGGCTCAAAAAGGTCAAGTGCCAGTCCTGCACTTGGGTCACACAACCACCCCAGGCAGCACTACAGGCTGGGGGAGGAGTGGCTGTCCAGTTCTGGGCCCCTCACTTCAAATCAGGCATTGAGGTGCTGTAGTATGTCCAGAGAAGAGCAACAGAGCTAGTGAAGGGTCTGGAGCACAAGTCCTACAAGGAGAAGTTGAGGGAGCTGGGGGTGTTTAACCTGGAGAAAAGGAGGCTCAGAGCAGACCTTATCACTCTTTACAACTACCCGAAAGGAAGTTGTAGCAAGGTGGGAATCAGCCTCTTCTCCCAGGCACCTAGTGACAGGATGAGAGGACACTGCTTCCAGCTGCACCAGGGGACGTTCAGGTTGGACATCAGGAAGAATTTTTTCATTAAAAGGATGCTTAAGCGTTGGAACAGGCTGCCAGGGAAGTGGTGGCTCACCATCCCTGGAGAAGTTCAAGAAATGACTGGACATGGCATTTAATACTATGGTTTAGTGGGAATGGTGATGTTTGGTCAAAAGTTTGACTCAATCTTTGAGGTCTTTTCTAACCTTAATGATTCTGTGATTACTCTCTGAATTAAAAAAGATCAGTCATAAGAAAAGCACAAGAAGGAAGAGTTTGTCTGGTATGTGTCTTATTTTTCATCTGTCATTCTTTTCTTGTCAATTCGAAAACCTTACAGAATATGTCCTGAGAATATAGGCAGAGACTTAAGTAAAACATTCCCAATATGTCTGGGAAGAAGGCACACACAGTCAAGTGAGAAAGACGGAAAGGCACAGTGCAAAGCATCCTGAAACACTATCTGCAGAAAAGCAGGGTACCTACCCTTCTCATACAGGAGATGCAGTGTGATTGAAAGCTTCTAAAAAAATTCTAAGGAGATTCCTTTTTACATTAAGAGTGTAGCTACAGTGCAAAGCTACAGAATAAGTTACCTTCACAGTACAGCACTTCATTTGTTTTTTCACCTTTTCATGCAATTTACTGCTAGCAAATCATTCACTGTAGTTTCTAGGAATTTATGTTTACAGTATTCATTGTACTAAAAGGAACACTCCCCAGGGAAAGCCCTGTTGTGTATGGGGCAATGTTCAGAATCAAATTCTTAAAAAGCACAAAATCAAAAAATATGCCAATTCAAAATTCCATCTGGTCAAACTTTAATTCTTCCTCTTTAGACTTCATTAACATATACAGTTAAGCTGCAGGAAAGGCAAACTGTCAGAAAAATAGTTTTCAACTTCTCATTTTTGTGATATTTTTAACTGATATTCTCTTGGGGTTTCGTTTCCAATATAAAAATCAACTACCAGACTCCTTAACTCAGAGTAAACTCTGTTTGCTCTGGAATAATCATCTCTAAATAGGCAACCATGGGCAAAACTTAAAACACCCTTTTATCCAAGGTCAGATGTATGATGCTAAAATAAGTTTCTCTGAACACAATATTTAGAATCAACCTTGCACTCAGTATACACTTTACTTTGGTTACCTGGGAGAAAGCCAATGGTTAACATCAATCTCAGACTTACATGTTAAATTCTCCCAGACAGGAGAAACATTTGCATTTTACTGCTATTACTTTTTTTCATACATATGATTTAGCTATTCCAAGAAAAGTATTTAATTCTTGCACAAGAACTTTACCAAAATTCACTTATAACTGCTTTAGGAAACAAAATCCCCATCAGGCAAACTTCCACAAGCAAAAAACCAGTTAAATCTTTAAAAATAATAATAACAATAAATATAATAATAATAAAAATCAGCACAACACCTTATCCTTGCACATTTAATATACTATTCTTTTTTCTTTCAGTACTCTTCAAGTCTGGCCCAGTTTGCATTTTAAAATAGTCACAAGCTTGGGGAACCTAAGAGGGAAACAACAGTACACCTGTTTCCCCGGTCTTTTTCCAAGCATCCACCTTGGCCACTGCTAGAAACATGACATTTGATCTGACTCACAACCACCATTTGTACATCTTTGCCTTCCTAGAGGACAGCTGAAATTACTGAGCACAGAATGCCTCCATTTCTAGTAACGGCATGTTTCCTACGCTGTGTAAGGCTGCAATTCAACTTACTCCTTTATGACAAAAACAAGGGAAAAAAGTTAGTAAAAGGTGTTCTTTACCTCTCCGCGCTGAGTTTCTTGTATTCTGGTAAATCTGAGGTCAGCATGTTCCCAGTTTGCATTTACACTATATATTCTCAGCTGGGAAAGTTCAAATGAGGCATTAAAGGCTTTTGCACCAATCCTTATTATAATGGAGTTCACAGAAACTGAAATGCCTTCTACCACTTTTTCAGCAAAGCCATATTCACTAAAAAGTGAAATGCCAACATATTAAATACATACCCAGTATAAGGGCACAAAATTAAACATATTAAACATGTGAAATAAATCATGAAACAGATGTTAAAATAAATTAAGTTCCTAGTGCATTCTTCCAGTTAGCAATACACTTGATCTAGTTTACAATAATTTCCACCCTATGAGCCTAATCTCTACATAGTGATTAAAGAACATATTTGACTAAGATCAGTCTACACGAAGTATAACACTTAATGCAATCCTTCTGTTAAATATTTTATATATATATAAAAATATGTAAAAATATATATGATACATAAGAATATAAGAATAGCAGTCTACAGCATTATGTAGAAATTTTATCCTTCTTTATGTATACATAAGGAGTAATTGACGGCGAACTAATTATTTGACAATTCCAGTCTGGTTAGTATTTATCTCTGTAAGCCAAGTTATTCTGTACATTAAAAGTAATACTGTTCATATATTCAAAATAGTATAAAGCATTTCCTTTGTTTCATTCTATAAAAGAATGGTGGTTACACTTCTACAGCAAACCAACATACATTCCAGCATTAAAAAAGATAAAGCAGTTGCAATTACTTTTTTAATAAAAATCTTATATGTTCTGAATGTTTTAGATTAGTGAATGGAAAATTATATTTTAAATATTATTTTAACATCTAACATTTTTTGCCTTCTGTTGTTTTGGGTTCTTTTCTGCTTGTTTTAAAAGTACAGTTTGTGTGGTTTGTCATTCCTTCTCCTTTTTATAACTTGCATTCTACAAAGAAACTATGGCAGTGGTTTTCGAGCTGTACCCCAGGAGACACAGAGGTCCATGGACTACTTCTACACATTACACAGAAGTCAAAACAAGAAAAGCAATTGTATCATCACATTCATTTCTCTGTATACGGGTCACTGTGACCACCGAAAAATGTTTTGGGTCCATATAAAGGAAATGATTGGAGGTGTGGCGAGATGGAAATCACTGATGTAATGCTATATTGGCCTAGCAAATTACTTGAATTTTGGGATACACAGTGTGCATGAAATCTCTCAGTAAGATTTGGCTGATACAATAAAGGAAAGAGAACTTGAAGAAAACACCACACTAACAAATAGGTCTTAATACTGTTTTTTAGACAAAATAAATGAAAAATAAAAATTTGTGAAACCCACATCAACATTATATATGTTTTCTAAAAAGGTTGAAGGCAAGCTATTGCTAATTTAAAAAAAACAACTCAAGAATTACACTTGGTAAATATCTGATATAGCAGTTGCCCCCACATGAAACATGCCTAGGAAGCTCCATACCTAGTTCACACATTCTCTAGGCTTGGGTCTGGATAGTTGCATTATCACTATACCACTTCACACAGAAGTAATAAAATAAAATTTTGGAGAGATGGACAGGGCAAGCTGGAACCCTATATACTTCTGGAAATTTGCAGTCGATCGAACTGTTCTATAGTAATTCAATTTTTTTTGACCAATTACATGTAAGTATCATCACTGACCTCTGTCCAGATGCAGTTGCTATAGGAGAGGGTCCATTAGGGGCACGTGGCTCTTCACATGTGCTCATTTCCATTATAACTTTATCCAAGGACTTGAAAAACAAAACAAAACAGAAAAATTGGACATCCTAGAGGTAACAAAGTAAATAGACAACATATGAAGAACAGAAATTCAAAGAAAAAAAAAAATCACTTGAGAAGTTTTTCTGAAATATACATAAAACATTTCTTACCAGGTTGGTTTTTCCATAAACTTTTGTAATGTACCAGAATCATCTTTTTTAACTTTTTTCATATGTTTTTTAATTTTCTGAGTTCTAGCAGTCATCCCCAGAAAAATATTGTATCACAAAATTCTTGATCCCTGAGTGCTATTTATCCATCACACACATTTTCAAAAATTGCCTTTCAAAATGGACATACTTTAATGTAGTCATCTGAGTTTTCTTTCTATATGGCTGTTTTTAGTGAGATACTTGCACATCCTGAGTTTTCTCAATGGTTCAGTAAGTTCAGAAAATTTTAATGGAAAATATTTGAAACTAGTTCACTAAAATTCATGATAGTCCATGAAGTTTTGTGCTGCACCTTTGAAACAAAACCTGAATATGTATGTGTGTATATGTATATATACAGTATATCAGTAGATCTAGTAAAACAAATAATTTCTAAACAGATATTTTGTAGTATAATTTGCAACACATTATATTGTAGTAAAATTGTATTCTGTTTTTGCATTCTTTGTACTTGAAGAGTAGCTGTTACAAATGAATCTGAGAATTAAGGGAATGAGACATCTAAATCATGCTTTAACTAAAGGCTCTATTTAAATAGCATAACCATAACACACATATTAACAGAGGTTGAACAGAATGGGAACAAATCAAATGCAAAAGCATACTCCCAGCAATTAAATTAATACAAGAATCTCCAAACTTACACTGCAATATTTCTGACCTAAATTTATCATCACAACCTGGGAAGGCTCTTTGGTTAAGGCTTATAGTTCTGAAATTTTGTCCCACTGGATGCCCATTCAAAATACAGCAGTTAAGACTATGTCCCTGTCTAATTCTACTTTCTACCGCTCCTTCTGAATTCCTGCATTTATGCTCTTAGGTCAGACAAAACATAATAAAAACCGTTGTCCTCAATTTTAGATTTTTCATGCTTCAACCTGCCCTAGTTACTAGACTTTATTATTATATTATTTGTGCCTGTCTTCATAATCTGCTTGCTTCACAAACATTTTCCTGTGCTATTCTTATCCATGAAAAGCTAACTACAACTAAAAAATCCTAAACCGTCTAACCTGGATTTATTTATATTTCACTATATTTTGGTGGTTAAAGGGAAGCATTAGCTGTTAACAGTAAATTTGGACATTTTAAAATTATTTTCTCAGCTGTCTCAATGATTATCTTGCCTCGCAAAACAATAACAGAGGAAAAAACAAGAAAAACCCAATCCCACAGTTTGTGGAGGAAGGGGAGGGAAACCAAGATTTCTCCTGTTATCCTAACATTGTTGGATGTTTGACCACTCTTTTTAAGGTTTTAAGAATTTCCTTCACTACATGACGGGTGTAAAGAGCAGTAAGGACAGTAATTCAAGGAGTTTGCATAATATAAATAAGAGGTACTGAAGAATTCCTGGATGCAGATATATGTGTTTTCTCACTGGTAACTACTGTACTTTGATAGAGTAAAAACTTCTGCATAGCATCCCCTTGGGGCCCAGATCACTCCTCAAAAGTATCTTGTTCATCATATAAAACCAGAAATTGATTATTATAAATACAACAGTGTGTGCCACTATGTTAACAGACAGATTCTCACAAGGGGCAACGCAGCTCAATGAAAGGACCTTTGGCTAGACAAGTGGGTTCCAGTCACCTCCTAAGCTATGCAAACAGAGGATGCTAAACTCCCAGCAGCAAAAATATTCCCCCACACCGCCCCCAAAATAGGGCAAGTTCAGTGATGTGATGAACGGTTGAAGTTTGACACTTGGGCCACTGAATTCTCTTTTCTTTAGCAATCAAAAGAGGTGTTGTATATTCTACCACTGAAGAATGAAATGAACTTTTGTTACCAATTTAATGAACGTGTTCAAGGAAACCTTTATGTAAAAAAAGGTTACCTTGAAAATTATGTTAGCCTCAAAGATTTCTAATTTAAGTTCAACAGGAGCGAAGGAAATGCCTTGCTGCCACAGATCAAAGTGTGTAATTTTTAAGAATAGCACAGCTTAAACCGATTTCCTAATTTGGCAGTTACATCACAGAGCTAAGAGGTTGAATCATCCCACCTCGGCATTACCAGATTAAGTTCTGGGTGTCAGGAAGAAGCAGTACAGACATTAGTACATTACAACTGGGTCACTAGCAAATGCTGCAAATATTTAAAACAACATGTCTTTTCTAAATCTGATTCAGAACTAAGGAATCACGAGCACATTCAGAAGTCCACTGCAAGACTGGGAAGCACGACAGTTAAAGGAATATTCAGTTTTAAGCAAATACAATTAAGGAAGTTTAGTCATCATCAAGTACTCCTGGTGTTACACAATTCTTAATATACTTAAAAATAAAGAACAAAATTAAACAAATGCAATAATTGGCATTACTTATAATTGTTGTTGAGTCCTATTTACACATTCTGCATCCTATTTATATCCAGGCTGAATGCTAAGCTGTTACAGAAACCCTGTAAACACTATCTGTATCAAACCTGCTGAGGCTGAGAACATTGGATAGAGTACAGATGTAGAATAGAGAAGTCCTTAGAAAAGACAGACAGGCAGGAACTTTCAAAAGGGCTTAATTGGACAAATAACTCCCCTTCAGGTGAACCCAAATTAACACGTAATGACTGAAAACTTGACAGAAGTAGCTAAGGGTCAAACATTATAGTGATGGTATCCAAAGCCACAGATTAAGAAAACAAATATACCAGGAAAAACATTAAGGCATTTTGTCTGGTTCTGCTGCTACCCAGAGGACACTTTGCAAAAAGGCTTGTTGATGTTTCAATTATTTCTAGCGTCAAGTCAAAAAAACTATATAAATATTTAAAGTTCTGCTACACACGGGATGTTTAGGAGCTTATTTCAGAACTCACCAAAGAGATGGGATGTGTTTTCAATTTTGTCCATGGTATCTGCAAGAGAAAATAGTATTCTAAAGCAAAGCAAATATTTAAAATACAGGAAAATAAAGCATTTGTTTAGAATGCATTTTATGCATAAAAACTGTATTTTTAACTTTTAACTTGGAATAATATCACTTTCAAAATACCAGGTTTATCTGAAAATACCATACAGTAACTCTACGCACATGCTAGGCCTTAAAAACCCAGAACTTCAAAATCTACTTATCACTCATCAGAAAAACAGAGGAACAAAATAGGATCTGTCTCTTTAATACTGATTTGTCACGCATCATAAAAAGCAGCACTTTGTTACTCATTCTGTTTTTTCAGAGGAAAGAAAATCCACATTTGCTTTATTGACCTGCAGCTGATTGGATGCCTGCAATAAGGTATCAAGTTCACTACCTTGAGAAAAATCAGGACAGTGTCCCACCACGGGTAAACAAAAAAACCCACAACAACAAAACAAAAAACCAAAACATAACAAACACAAAAAAACCCCCACACCACAAAAACTCATAAACAAACCTCTCCAAAAGACTGAGGGGGTGCCAATGTTTGACCACACTGTAACTTCTGACAAGAGCAAGCCAATGCTTAGTTTCTTACTCCCATATCAGTATAATATGGGAGAGATGATATACATTGTTTCAATTATTAGCAGCCACACTGACCAAAAAGCAACGTCTACTAGATTTAGTGTGTTTCCACATTTCCCACAAAGACCAGAATCCCTCACAAAGGTATTTTTGGAAATGGGAACACAACACAAGGGAAGGAAAGCAATAAACGGAGAGGAATAAAGAAAGAACACAGATAAAAGAGAGTAATAAATGTGATACCTTAATTACCAATGGCAAACACAAACTTTTACCTCTACCTGGTTTTCAGAACATGCAAGAATAAATTCTACTCAGAAAGAAAAAATAACAATTAAAAAAACGCCGCTTATTTTCATCATTTCCGTATGTATTTCGTGTCATCACATGAGAAACAAAAATTAGTACAAAATTATTGCTGGTAACATCTTTGTCTTTAAAATTTTATCAAGCACTTATCACAATTTTCTATTAATACAAAGTTGCTTGAAAGTTTACAGAGACAGAAGGAAAAGAAACATTTGGTGAAATACCATTCCAGCAAAATCAAATACTCACCCTTATGGATGCTTTATTGCAAAACACCTTGTTTATAGCCAGCCACGTTGGAAGATCCAGCATGTTCTGAAGTACCTCTTGATCCAACTCTAAATTGGTCAGCTGACCTTCCCCCTTTAATGTGCTCAAGTTGATCTTGTCAGGCGACAGATTTTTGGTGAACCTAAAACCAAACACACACCTTAAGTAAATACATATAAAGCAATCAAAGCTGTCCTACATGTCGGTGACAATTTAACTTAAAGCAATGGTCTGAGGGTGAGGAAATCATCTTAGATGCAATCATTCTTAGATAAAATTTCATCCTGGAAAGAAACGGTGTGATGGAAATGATTCGTTCCCCTAAATTTTTTCATCTCATTAACTCAATTCACAAATACATAAGCAAAAATATATTACGAGATATCTTCTAATTTTTGCATCATCCACAATAACAAATCCTTGATTCAAATTATTGAACTACTTATTTTAAGCTATGTAAGGTAAAATTGCATCTATTTCAGTCTTTTTTCATTTTTCAAAAGGAGAAAAATATTCAAAACCTCTATAACTCACTGCCATAAACAGTACCTTTCTACATATGTTTAGTTAAAATCTTGAAATGAAAAGTTTTATTTACAATATTAATTAGGTTTACGCATAGAAGATTTTAATGACATAAATTTGAAGTACACACACATAGCAGCATGAAAATATTGGGTGAAACTTGAAAGTTCAATGATATCCATGGGTTAAAAAATGTAACTATTTAAAGGAGTACATACGCAATGAATTTCATTATACCTCAAAGGCAGTATGATTTGCTGATACAATAGAACAATCTATGCGACTGTTTCAAATGGTTCACATCTTAGTGAGATAACATGACAGAACCTATGCATACTCTACCCTAAAACCAACAGCTGCAGCATTTTATCTACCACAAGGTAAGAACAGGATATACTTAACCACACTTTCAATCTGCCATGGAAAATTGTTTCTGCTCACGAACTGAGTCTAATTTTTACAAGATTAGGTAGCAGAAAATACTACTATTGGCATTATGCTTTGTGATTTTTCCCACTGAAATCTTGCAGTGCTGCCATTCTGCAGAGACATTAAAGTGTCCCATCAGTAACTGCAAAATATAAAGCTTTCTATCTCAGAAATCCTTGAGAAGTTTCATATGAGTCACCTCATTAAAATTTCTAGAAGAAAAAAGAAGCCATTGAGTGTTCACAATCAGTTCACAGGTAGTATCTCTCATTCTTGACTTTCTAGATGAGGGTCAACATAAGAATTACAAATTCATGTTATTTTACAGTCACATTTACAGAGCAAATGCCAAAACATTCAGCCATTACATACACACAAGTCTGCTAAGACTCATGTTTGGTGAAAGAAGTCCCCCTCAGAGTTCCCTGTTGCTCTGCCACATCAGAAATGCCACTCAACATGGAGACAGATCTAAGCATTACCTTGGTCCCAACTGCAGACACAGCACAGTGAAACACAGAGGATCTATGGAAACAGATTTTCAAACTTCACAGCAAGACAGACACCAAAATACCATTAAGGAGGAGAGTGAAAAGCCAATTCTGAGCTACTTCCAACATCCTTCAAACAGACAAAATATGAGCCAGTCTCTCCCAACAGAGAACAGAAGAACAGGGAAATAAATTTCAATAAGGACCATTACTTTTCCCTCTCTATATATTTTTTTTAATTCTTCCAAGAGCGTTGCTTTGAATTTATTTCCTCTCCTGCAGTCAGCAAAAGGCAAAATGCTTAAAGTTCTGCTTCATTCAGAACAGACCGACATAAGAGAATCTCCACCTATTAAGACTGTACCCTTCATGTCAAGAGTCGCAGAAACAAACTCTCAACAGGCGAGCTGTGAGAAGGTATTTCAGGCATAGGCACCTCTAGTAGCAGGTCTCTTCATTCCACTTCCACAGCTGGAATGTTACTGATGAGTGGATGCTGAGGAGACTGTGGTGTTTCCCCAAAACCTATAGTAACTTCATAATACATGACAACCACATCTGTTTTATCCATCTGCTTTGTCCACAGCCAGTTTTCCACTGAGGATGCCAACACTTTACTCATCTATGCCAATTCTCTGCTCCTTCTAAATTCATCTGTTCCACAGAATATACTCTTGTTTGTCTGTTGGATAATTTCAGCACTTTAGAACTGTTTCATACTACTTCATATAATAGGAAAACCTTTTACTTTTATAGTGGCCTTTGACAGAAAAAAAAACCAAACCAAAACTCAAGTTGGTCTATTTGTTGCAAACAAAAGGTAATCATACCCGTTAGTTAGACTTAGTAAGAATTCTGATCTTTGTGCAAAAAACTGAAAGCACAGCCAGATGACAAGCACAACAGTGTTTTGAATTAAAAATTTAACAAGTCCTTAGGGCAACCACTAGTCTCCAAATGGTAGTCTCCAAATTGCTCCAGGATCCCATGGTACAGACCAAGACATGCCTCACTGAGCCAGCGTGCTTCGACTTTTCCTTGCGGTGTGCTTCACATTCAGCTAACGGAGACTCAGGGAGATGTACCACAGACACACTGCTGAGTGTCTGCTGCAAGTTCCAGTGAAACTTGCCATCATAATTGTTACTCAGATAAAATCTGCAAATTAATATTTTAATATTATTGACTCCTAATTTTATTAATTAAAATGTTAATATTATTCTAAATATTCTGGTGTTGGAGACCTTTGCTAATATTTATTGCCAAGTAAAATCTAAGGAGGAGGCTTTGGAGGTTGGCAAGTTATCTCTGTATCTAAAGAACTACTGTGTCTCTTAGTACTGTAACCTACAATGCTTAACTGCTTAAACTTTGAGAACTTATTAGGCTATCATATTTACCATACAATTTTTTATGTAAAGCAGAGAGGTAATTCCCATGAAGTTAGTGCAGAATCATGTAATTCTGAATATGAAGTAAATAGAAATCTTTAGTTGTGTCATGATGTTTTCACAATTAGAAATCCTTGATTGGGCAAAGCCATTTAAAAATTCTCTCTGAGCTTTTCATGTAACTACTCAGAACTAAAAATGTCACTGACTTCATGACATGCACACATTCTTCTCTCTGACCAGGCACATGAAAACAGCTTCCAACCAGCTTGCCATTTGTTTTTTACCCTGGTGTTCATTCCTTAGAATGAGTTAATTACTCCTCAAAAACTTGGTCAAGCTGGGAGCAGAGGCCTTGACAACATGGCCATTTCCCTGCACAACATTCCATGAACTTGTGACTGATGCTCCTTTTCTAAGGAACAGACCAAGTGTTAATATCCACTACTCAGTACAAGAAGTGAATAAAGCAGAACAGAGAAAAGTAAAAGGCAACGGGCAAGAGAAACGGAAACAAAGGTCATGGTTGAGTTCACCAAAGCTTTCCATCACCCTGTTTTGCTGTGTCAATAAGACATCACTGTTACTGAGGCAGTACACACTCAATTTGATAATACCACAAGATATCCTTAGCAAAACTGTTTTCATAGATAGGAAAAGTAGTTTGTGAAATTGAAACTCTTTCTCAAAACATATTTGAGGCTTGAACTACTATGTGATAGCATGAATTTCAAATACAGCTTTCATACTGCATTCTATAAGTAGCATAATGCTGTAGGTATTTTACACTCTAAATGCAACAATCCAGAAGTAGGAAGTTATCAATATAACAAGCAGCTTGACAGAGCTCCCTTGGGTACATAGACACACATACACTAATTATTACTATGCAGTTATAGACAGATGGTTCAACTCTAATTTACGAAGTACAGACTAAGAGTTTAGTGAAAAGTGTAAAAGACTGCACAGTAACAGCAGAGTATTAAGAATCATAGAGCAATATGTTACAACCATTATATTTTGTCAGGACCACAACAGTTCTTTTAATTCTTTTCCTTCCAATATAACTAAAAATCTTCATAGAAGATCCTTTTTTTTTTTTTTGCCTGAAGTATTTATTTTCTAAAGGCTTGTTTGTGACACCACAGGCTTGGAGCTCTGAACAGAGCATACCACCATGCCTGCAGAGAAGATGGCCAAGAAGTGAAAATAGAAACAAAAACCAACCAAAAATGAGTAGAGAAGACAGGGGAAAACAATTCCTTGAAGTCATAAGCTTATGGGTTGTATAATGAAGGCCACAGACCACATGAAGCTTACAGCAGCGCTCCACAAAGGTATGGAGTGAATACTAGATGTCTTGTCAAGTTTGACAACTGAAACTCCAATCTCTGGATTTAACAGAAAAATAAGAGAAGTCTGGATCATGTTTGGACACAGCAATCTCAGTTGTTTTGCAAATATCCTGAAAATACAATTGCTTACCCCAGCTCTACCATGTGCCTCCCCTGCTTTTCAAATTAAAATTCCGTGAGCGATATGATATCATACATGTATGCCCTAATCATGACAGACTATTAAATCACAATATGCCACACGTTTTGCTCATCTCCTTGTTATGAACTCAAACTGCTTAAAAAAAGGTGTGGTTGAAAACAACAGGTTCTGATAAAGGGAAACATGACCTACTAAGCACAGGCAACTGTATCAGTAATAAAACAGCAGAAACGGAACACACAAAGATAACTGGCTTAATTTTTTTTTACTGTTTCACCTGGCTGAACCATGTCATTAGGTCACTGAGGAACAGTATATGATTTCTGAAGCAAGAAAAATGGTCTTTTTCAGCCTAGTTTCTCAGGAAGATATTTGCTTCCCATGACTCTAGGTAACAGAGGAAAGGAGGCCAACTATCACTCTGCTCACTGTACCACTTCAAATTTTAAGATTTCAAGTTTAAGTAGAAGGGGAACAAAACCCTTTGTCAAATCTGCCACAGAAACAAAGCATTGGGATCACCAGTGTGTACTGTTATAAGCGAGTTCCTGTCATCCACTGTAACACCACACACCAAAGCTGATCTTCAACAACTGGCTTGATCTGGAAGGAAAAAAAATAAATCCAAATCCCTCCCAGCTTTAAGTAAGAAAAAGAAAAGTTACATCAAATAGCATGCTGCAGGCAACATAACAATTTTCTCTCTCATATTTTCTCTCCTGTAGCCAAAAGAAATATCAATGTCTCAGGGAAAAAAATACCACCTGCACATTCTGATTTCAGGAGTACTGTTATACTTTTTCCCATGGTAGCAAAGTATCAAGATCCTTAGATCTATCTAGAAGGCAGCAAGTTTTATACGAGAAAAGACAGACTCCCTAGATTAAAATACAACTCTACATACCAGTAACATTAAGCACAATGACATTCAGAAAAGTTCTTGGTAGCATCCCCTCTTGATCCAAGTATGACAGGACAGAAAAGACGAGACCCATTACAGCCACACAGGATTAAAGATTTAGCTGCCATTAAATGAATGGCAGACTGACTACACAGTCTTTACAGATGCAACAAATGGTTGACCCGTATTTAAAATGTAAGACACTAATGAAATTTTTGCAAAGACATGATAGACAAGGGGGAAAAAAAATCTCAAATTTAAAAAAACAAACTTCTGTAGAAGATGTCTATTTTAATCCTTCAGACTTAAGAAACAAGATCAGAATCAGGCAACTGATATTTTCTCTTGCTACTTCAAAAAACTTCAACCAAAAAGCATCATAAAAGACGCTATAAAAATTAACAAAACAGTAAAGGTTTAATGTTAGTATTTGTCAGAAGATTACAAGAGCAACAAAACCTCACTGTCCAAAGGATATGCAGAAAGCCAAAGGCTCTGAATATATTTAGTAATGCCCTAGAAAAAGCTGGTAAAGTACCAGAAACCTTTGAGTGAATCCTGGCTGTCTTAGGGATGTTCTAATTTTTATGAAGTGCATTAAATATTTCCCCTAGCAAAAAAAACATTAGCTGTGCTTTATATAAGTTTTGGAATAAAAAACTTTTAGCTCCACAGGCTGAGTTAAAATGTGTAAAAGTTGAGAGGTAGCATAAAAGTTACATTCATCAAGTTCCCAGAAAACTGTCCTTCTGAGGAACGCAAACCAGCAGCAAATGGCTTTGCAGCAACAGCTGACTCATTGCTGATACAAGATACTGAACATCTGAAGATATAATTCATGGAAACTACTGAGTTCCAAGTGAAAGGTACATTCTTAGGCAATAAAGCTGGAAGAGAAGAGACAATTGATGAAAAACTGCCGGAGATACATAAAGGTTAAAGTACTTCTATGTATAAAAAAAATGAATGGTGACTAGTACTAAATATCACCACAAAATATGATGGCATGTCCTCATCTTGGACACTATTTCCATCTCTTAAAAGATAAATTTTTAGAAATAAAAAATTATAATTTTTAGCATAAAAATTAGCAAAGGATGTTATTTTTTTAACACAAAGAATTAATTGGATGCTCATTTACTTTAATATAAGAACAAAAACACACATGAAACTAATGAGAACACTTTGAACACAAGCAAAAAGAAACTAATTGCAGAACATTGTAATGCCCATGAAAACATTAGGAAAGAATACAGTACCAAAATCAAAAGCTCAAAAGAATTTAAAAAAAATTAAAACTTAAGGCACTTGTCGTAGGGTTTGTGGGGAAAGGCATCACCTTTTATGTTTACAATATAGTAGGATTAATTAGACACACTCTGACACATAAACACTTAAGTTCTTGATTTATGAATATATATTAAGTTGAAAATAAACACTTATGAGGATAAATTTTAATATTTCTGGACAACAAATCCTCTCACAAACAGGGGCACTATCACTTTCTGCACTGGAAAGAGAGCACTGCCATAGCAGCACTGTAAAATCTCACCACCCCGTGAGCCAGCAGGTGATCAGTACGCAAGGTGAGAGTGGACACAACTCCGGTGGTGTGAGAGGCTATCCTCCAGCCTGTATCCAGAAGTCATGCATATCCGCAGTGTTGTGTCCTGCATGGATACCCCAGTACCATGCCATTTTCTCCCAAGAAGCCCCTATCAGCAGACAAACTGCAAGGGCTACCCTTCCCTCATTCTGCAAGCTGTAGGAAGTCACAAGGGACTCCTGAGTGACAATACCAAATGCAGCAACTACACCTCCACCAGACCTTTCAAGTACACCCCTCACCATCTATGATACCCAACTGGCACCCTCTTATACCCTCCAACATCAGTTTGTACAGGAGTAGGGTGTCACCCCTTTACCTAAATGCACACAAATGCATGCATGCTCTGTTTAATCATACCTTGAACTTCTGCAGCATTGTCAGCTGTATATCGGGGTGCAAGATGGAGAACCCTCCTTGGCCTGTTGGATGCCCAGCGTGAAGAGGATCTGCATCATCTGCTGCAAAGCATCTTGTGAAGGTGCTCACAGCCCAACCAACCCTCTGGAGCAGGACAGTTCACATACTCAGCCTGGTCCTACTGAAGATCCCTGGCCACGAGTTACTGCACACCGGATAAGCCCAAAACACTACCTACAACCCTACAGATTCAGGTGGGACTTTTAAGGCTACTATACAGGACCTGAACCACTAACACTCATCAGCTTTTTGAGCTATCATAATCTAAAGACAGGTCTTCCTTTCCAGGGAAATCACTAATTAGGACCCTGGCTCAGCAATCAACCCCTACTTGTGTAACACCTCTGGTGCACTTTCACACCCCCTCAACCCTTATCTCTCCCATTCTAGGAGGGGGAGCACTGAATAGTACATCTGTTTCCTGACACCTTCCAAGAAATTGCTTCCGTTTCATCACAACACAGAAGGACTTCAGCATGGACTTCTACTCCAGGTGACTTCCTAAAGGCATCTTATTACACTCCTACTTTCTCAAATACTGACATCCCTACCAAGTCTCTTGACAGTATATAAAGCTTCCCCTAGTTAATTCTGTAATAACACATATAGGAAATTATTTTCTTCTTATTTGGAAAAACTGTATTGCTTGCCTTTTGGGTACAGGCAGAACTGAGACAGCTGCTGTCATCAATGATTATTATCTAATTATGTGTCATGCAGCAGCTCTGCGCAGACACAGCCAAGCCCTGTGCATAAATGAGGAGCTTGCACTGCATGAATGATAATCATCTTGAAAGTAAAATACTGCCCAAGCAGTTTATCTTTCATTTATGAGAAATCCTCACACAGACCAGTATTAGCTTTTGTATTCCGTGAGTCTTTTCCCATCAAGCATAGAAATGGTCCATATGATCAAACCCAAAGAACTTTTTTCAAACATGTCAATCCTATACCTGTCAGGCCTTAATGATATGTTGAGGACAAGATAACATAAAATCCTTAATATATTAAACCGTATGTAGCAATGTATATGCAACTTGCACACTGCAGGCAGGAAAAAACACATTTTGAGAATTTGCTAATACTTGATAACTATTAAATTCCACCTAAAATACAACATTCTGTACCTAATGCAAAGAAAAGCCACTTGATAAAAAATAATTTTAGAAATTTAAAATCAAGAAGAAATGATACAGGGTAAAGGCATGACAACATCTGTCTTTTGGAAATGGCATCATTTATTTATGTGACATTAGGAGGTATCTTTTTTAATGCTAACTGATCAGATCTCACAAGAAAGTAAGATCTTTTGGTAAGACATTAGCTATAAGAACTATTTTAATTTTAAAAAATGAAATAAAATCAGCTGTTTTCTTTTGTAAACTAGGTAAAAAGCTGATTGATCCTTCAAATATGTAATCAAAGAGGTAATAAACATTGAGTTATCAAAAGGAATTAAGTAGATGAAAATGATAAACAGCAAGTGTCAAATAGCCTAAAGATATGAGAAACACCTAGATTACATTTAAAAAATACACATTAATGTGTTTTGATAATGGTATGGACGATTTACTTCATAAATCAGTTTCAGAAATTTAGTTTAGGACTTACAAAAGCCCCAAAGGAACCAGAATACATAGCTGCATAGCAAACAATTACTTTTTGCAGAATTGTAAGTTACAAAAAGAAGTGAAAATTCAAGTAATATTTTATAGAGCTTGTTTCACTCCCGAATTTATATAAATGCATACCACCTCTTACATTTACTCTACAAAGGTGGGAGAGGGGAAGTTACCTGAGGGCAAGGTATTCAGATATAAGGCCCCTATTCCTGGTGAAAGTGAGTGGTCAGTTGCCATGGCTTCTGAGAAGCTTCTGGTACTCATTTTGGTAGTAAGGATATTCACAGCAAACCAATCTCCACCAGAGCCATCTGGGAGCGCTGCAGGGAACGGGACACAGGGAACACACAAGGGATCAAGTTCAAAGGGAAAAAGGAGCGATTCAATAATGTGAGAGTTTTAGCTGAAGACAACTGCAGTTACAACAGTTTGTTACACATCATGACATTACAGAACACAAAAGGAAACAGACCTATGTAAAATACAAGATTCCCATGAGCATATCCCTTGCTGTCTGATACTACAATACTGCAGCCCCATTAAATGAACAGCTTATGGAGAAAATTGTAACCATGCAGAAAAGATCTATATAATATAACCAAGTGGTTTCAGAGATATATTTTCAGTAAGTATATTTGGAAGATGAGAAGGAAGATAGCCCAGAGATGCAGCTTAAGAGGGTTTTATTTTATTTTTAAATGAGAGGCAACTTTTCAGTTTTGTTTTGCCTATCCTAAGATTTCTCATCCCACATTATTTGTTCCTGTTCACAGGGTCTCAACCTCAGCTATTCGAAACTCACACTAAAGAAATCTGATCCTACAGGGACTTCTGGATTTGTCTTAGTGTTTGGGGTGGGGCTACAAAAACCTGCACACATTTGACATTCTGATTTTGCAGGCTATGATATTTTAGCAAATATGCTTCTCAAAAAAAAAAGTTTTCTGTTAAATGTCTTCACTTTGAAGAGATGCCTCAGCCTAAATATAATTCATTCCAACACTTTTACCCTTTTGGGTGCAATAAAATCCAAGCATTTGGACAGTGCCCTTGGTAGGCAGTTTGTTGGGATATTTGAAAAGCATTTAAGAGATTTATCACTAAAGTGAATTAGAGATATTTAGTTACAAATTATTATTTTTCTCAGGTTTCCAGATCCCCAGCAATGGGAAAAACTACAACATCAAAACTGCCCCAGAAGCAACCACATCACTTTCACGTTCCTGGGTAGCTAGATCCCAGGGTTGCTTCCTAACAGAAGGAGCAAACAACTCTGAAGAAAAAAAAAGCTCTGGTAATCTCAAGCTATATGGTAAAGCTGCCTGGCAGACCTGCCATGAAATCTGTGCTGGGGACATGCTCCCTACAGCAAGGCTCATACATACACCCATGGGAGGCTGGAAGTACTAAAAGCCACAGCCTGAGCTGGAGCTATTTCCTCTCCTGCTTTTTCTCATGAAAAAAGGGGACAATGAAGAGATCTGAATCCTGGTGAGCACCAGCTCCACAAAGGTATACAGAACTCCTGCACGAGTTACTGGATTGAGAAATCTGGGTTGCCCCGCAAGAAGCCAAACCTGAGATATGTTGAGCACTTACTTGTTGGCAATTATTCTCATGATTTGCAAAAAATCTGTGTACACCTTTATAATTCCATTAATGTTTCATCAGAAATTACCTAATCTCCTCTATCCAATCTGCTTGGAGAAAAAAAATAAAGGCACAAAATAAAACAGGACACTTTAACAAGCACCTCTCACTCTGGAAGTTTAGTTTAGTATGTAATTTTATCTTCCTTTGATATTAAAAAAAACCCAACAAACTCACCAAGGCTTTGGCAGCAGAAATAACACATTTCAAAAAAATGTAACTGTGGGCTTTGTTTTGATTCTTACATACTCAATAATCACTTGAACTCAAGAGACAATTTCATTCCTCACAGGCTTTATTTAAATCACCTTTTTTTCCCTGAGAACACTTCTTACTAGCATGTCAGCTACTTGAATACAGTGATCTTGAACATTATTTTTTATGTGAAACTTATTTTCCACTAAAACTATTCTGAGAGTTGTTTAAAGAAAATAATTGCAGACATGTAAAATGCTGCTGATTAATTCCATTGATTGTGTAAATGCACTAATTTTTATTATGTATACACAAGAGTTGTCCAACTTCAACAAAGCTTCAGCAGAACTTTAGCTGTACAAATACAATGCCTGTAGACTCAGCATCCCGATTTACAATACATTTGCAAAAATAATCTAAAACAAACTGAAAAGTAGAAGTCAAATTCTGTCAAATACTGAAAGCTTCAGAGATCTCCCTGAGATGTAACACAAGATTTAATATCAACTCTTCATAAATGTAATGATTAAAAATTCTACCAAAAAATACATTATTGCTCGTTTATCTCCAAAACACCTCTATAATTTCATAAAGCACCACGGCAATTTCAGTTTGGATTATGGAAGATATTCTGTCACAGAAGCTCAAAATGCAGTATGATGCATGAAGCAACTAACAAAACCAGAAGAAAGTGAAAGTTTTTTATTTCCCTTGGAAAACAAACATTTATTGATTCCTTTATGCTCATCAGAACATTACCAACACATTCACACAGACAAAACTGTGGGTATGAAATCTCCACTTAAATACTAGAAGAATTGAATTTCAAACATATGGTAATTTAAGAGATACAGGATAATAATGAAACTTTAAATTGCTCTTTCTCCATGTTCTCTTCTGCTGTCTCAAGCAGTTCTGCTTTACCACCTGTTGTTTTTCAGGCTTGTTCTTTCATTAGGTGCAGCATTTGTTTAAGACAGACACAATGCTAACACTCTCCATAAGCACTCAGATTCAAAACAGATTCACTCAGAACAACATAGGTTGTTATGTCTACATTGTGTTCTGCAATTTTCCCACATACTACACAAGCCAGGAAAGTCAGTCACATAGAATACGCTCTGTAAAATCAGTACAAGCAAAGAGAGAAGAGGCAAAGTACACATTTTGTGTTCTTTGGCTGACTATATGAAGTAGATAACTTCCACAAAACTAAAATGACACAGAAGTGGAATACACAAAATTGAAAATAAGCAAAAAAACCTCTCTTATTTTGCTACTAGCAGAAGCTTCAAAGTTCAAACAATTTTGGTAATTTACTTACAGGAAGGAATGAGCCCCTTCTAGCCAAATAAATGTGTTACACTGGTATATTATTACAAGGAGTTACCTCAGATCTCTTGAGCTGGCAACATCTCTCACCAGTCAGGCATTTCTTACTGGTATAAAAGCAGGGCAATATGCAGGGCAAATATTTAGGTAGGACACATATCAGTTGAGTTGTACCAAATCATGTAGGATATCACTGCTTATATCAGGATCAGCTGATCCTGATATCCACACAATTAGTACGCTATTCTTTGTAAACCCAATATTCATATGAGCTTTACAATGATTTCCCAACTATGAGGTGAAAACAATTGTCACAAAATTCACTGCAATTTTTTTCTATTGAAATCTTAGTATGCTGACATCTGTTGCTTCAGATGAGCAAAAGCAAAGGTCTAAGTTCACACAGAACATTAACTAACGACACAGTTGAAAACAATTTGGGTTTCTGCCATACCAAACAGTTTTAAACGTCCTACTGTTTTCTTTGTGAAAAAAGCAAATAAGACAAAAACAAAGAATGTAATTTTTAAGTGGAACAATGTGCTATCATTGACAAACTTAAGAGTTAATATCTAATTGAGATGAAGAATGTCACATTCAATGAGGCTACTTAACACAGAGGCAAAGTTTGTAAGCTTAACTTCATGGTTCTTAGACATATTTTGATAAACAAAACTGTTTTTCACAGAAAGGCGTGGATAACATGGATAATGCACATACTTACACAGGAGACTCAGACTGCTCATTAACTAGAGAGGGAATTTCACTGATACTAAAAGTCAAAACCAAAAAAACACCTGGAAATACCCTCATACAAGTCTGTGTTAGTAACACCTGATCTCTGTCTATAACTTGGCCACAAACAACTCAAGATTCAAAGCCCTGTCATGAAGATAATCCCCTTATAACCACAGACAGCGTAACAGTAACACCGTAGCAAACTTGTGTAGGGCAACCGAGACTCCTATTGGAAATCTTTAACGCTATTGTTTCATACAGTTGTCCACAAAGTCTAACTTAGGAAAAAAGAAGGTATGCTGAAGGATACCTGCTATCATCATAATCGAGCACTGAACAGAAAAACCTGCAAGAAAAGGTGCTGAAATCTCTCACCCACTGAAAATATGTAACAGCATAGATGAAGATTCAACACAAGTTTCAGTTCACTGGGAAGGACCTTCCCAGAAAGAGTAAGTGATCCCAAAGCTACAGAGAAGACTTTTCCTAGACACAGTGTGTCTTTCCTACCTTTGTAAAGGATGATGCCATTATCCAGACACTTGTTTCATTTTAGGGCACATATATTACGAAACAAAGACACTCCATCATCCGCATTCTCCAAAACCACACCTAACACTATGCAGCTGACAAAATTCAAGCCTCCTAATGACAAACTCATCTCTACAGTTTAGCTGCTACATTTAGTTTCATATTCCATGGCATGCACCACGTAATCTGAAGAGTAACAAAAAAACCATGTATTTTATTCCTACCCCTTCCCTCCTTCTCATTTTCTACCACAGCCTCAGAAAAGAGCAATGCACGTCAAAGATAGAGGACATTTTAAAAAATTTTAAAAGGCTGAGAAAGTAAAAAACTCATCACCAGGTCCTGACATGAGATATAAGTTTGTTACAAGTTGAGTAAAACAAGCTTTATTACCCTCACTGTTCTTAAGATGTAACACAGCCATAAGTAGAACCCTTTACAAAGATAAAAAGTAATTTAGATATCAAAACTGTTTCAAAATGCACTTTGGGTTGTCTTCTTCTTATTATAATTCTCAGACCCTAAAGACTCACACCTACATAAAATTTTCCCTGGCTAACAAATGTGGAATGATAAGGCTCCTTTACAACACCAGTGACCATTATCAGTTCACCTAAAAGCACTGTGAGCTGCTAAATGGAAACTGCACTACTAAATGACACAATGCTTTTAGATTTGCAAATACAGTATCTGGATATTAAAAAAATCTGCAAATTGCTAACACATGATTAACTGATATTGCAGCAATCTTCATGACAAACATTTGGGGGAGCTGGGCAAGACCCCTAGAGAGCCCTTCCAACCTTAACTGTTCTGTGATTTGTGGCATAAAATGAAAGTACTTTGTAACTAAAGGAATAAGTTCTCATCTTCTATTTGTTCTTCGAAGTACATATCAGATTTGTCCTTGTTCAAACATAAAGAAAAATAACAATCATGAGAAATGAAAGTCAATTGAGGTAACAGGATAATTCTTTCCATATTCCTTTATTATATATGGACTTCTTTCAATAGACTGTAATCCTGTCATTAATACCTGCTTTGTTGAAGATGACAAACAGGCAGCAGTTTCAAGGAACTATGAAAATTGCAGAACAGAAACCAACAATCATAGAGTAAAAAGTGAAAGTGTCTGCATATTGCAGGAAATTCCTATGTATTTGGCTCCTTAATCATGTTCTTATAAAACATATTAAAGAAAACCCTGAAATAATATTATCATTTTTGTTGAAAAATTGAGCTCCTGAAATTTAAAAAGCCACAAAATTTACAGGTGCTTGTGTCACTTGAATTCTGTTTTCCTGAGCAACCCACTTCTGCAACCACTGAAGCACCTGTTCTGCCGAAAGGAAACATTATCTGATCATGTGATTAAGAACACTCATAACAAGGGGCTTAATAATGCTGTCTGTATTTTAGGTAGCAAACACACTCTTTCAATGTCAACACAGTGTGGATCAGGAGCCTCAGCTTCAACTTGGAAACCTCAGATCGTTGGACATATCCCATAAGCTTCCTAAAAGTGATGAAATGTGTCATAATCACTTGACATAGCCTTGTTGCATAAGCATTATCACAGCATATGAGAAAGCAAACACAGATTTATCAACACTAAGAAGTACTTCATTTACTCAGCTGTTTATTTGAAAAACTAGCCAAAACCCAGCTCATCTTACTGCTGCCTAGGTCCCAGGCACATTTCAGAGTCTAACCTGTAGTGCATTCTAGAGTTCACTTCTCTTACCACAGAGCTTGCTATATAGCACTGTAGGATGCAAACTGTTAAATCCAGCTTTTCCGTGCGCACTTCTGATTAGAAAGCTGACTCAAGGCTGATGACATCTTTGCACTGCGCTTCCATTCACACAGTGCTCAGCTATTTTCATGTGAGGACAAGATTTCTTTATCAGCATTCCCAGCTACACAAGTCATGAGTAGGGCAAAGAAGAAAAATTATTCTACTACCGCTTCATGTATCATGTTTAGCAGATAGATATCAAAGGATTTGTAATGAGAATTGTGTTTTCCATGTGCATCAACAACAGATTAGTCCAATGACAATCTGTCATTTCATTTGATTTCTTCTATAAACATTTTCAGAAATACCACACAAAAGTAGAATAAAAGATTTCAGAAAAAAATAAGCAAAAAATGGAACAGTATTTCAGGTTATATGTTTTAAGACACAAAAATAAGCTCTGAAGAATTAGCAACGCTATGGTATCATGACATATCAAGTACCTAACAGGTTTCTGCCTCTCTTTAGAAAATGAGAAAAATGTGATGTGGCTTTTCAAAACTGTATCAATCAGATTGTGTACTTTCTGCAGTTTCTCCATCTTTCAAACACACGACATTGACAGCTACAAAATTTTACAGTAGGTTTGGTTGGTTGGTTTTTTTTGCTTTAACCCGCGAGGCAAGTTAGACACGATTTCAGTCACGCAGAAAACGACGAACTTATTTTCATCGCTCCGCGTGCACCCGGACGCACCTTCTTTGTCGCCCGGCTTCACCTGTGTCTGCAAGAGCTCAGATGTCGCGACCTGAGATGCAAGGACACAGGCCGAGCTCCCTCGGCCCCGGCCAGACAGCGAACGGGGGCGGCTGCTGTAACCCCCCCGCCGCCTCGGAACCACGGCGAGGTTCGGGGTGTTCCCCGCTCCTCTGCCCCCGCACACCTCGGGCAGCGGGGGCGGGCACCGTCTGCCCGGCGGGGAGGCGACCGAAGCCCGGCGGTGACTCACTCGATGGCTCCCTCCTGCGCCAGGCACGCCGACCCCCTCCCCGCCCGCCACCCGGGCACCGGCTGAGGGGGCCACGGGACAGCCAAGCGGCTGTCGCCGCCGGACAGTCCCACACAAGCACACGGCCACCCCCTCCGCCTCCAAATCACTGCGAGGAGGCGGCTCCAGCTCCACCCTCCGCGGGCAGAAGGAAGCCCGGTCCCTCGGCCCCGCGCTGACCCGGGGGCAGCTCTCCGAGACAGGGACCCGCCGCCGCCCCCGCCCTGCATACCCCTCAGCCTGCCCAGGGCACCGCGCCCCACTGACCTGGAGAGATGCTTCAGGATCTGCTTCTTGATAATCCCCGCCATGGTGTCTCTCTGCCTGCGCCCCTCACGACGACCAGCCGGG
>VZRE01016297.1:183323-204423 GCA_013396775.1 Cephalopterus ornatus | reverse complement strand
CCGTGTCACACCGTGTCACCCTGTACCCCGCCGTGTCACACCGTGTCACGCTATACCCCACTGTGCTCCACTATGTCACACTATGTCCTGCCATGCCCCGCCGCGTCGCAACGATGTTCCTTCGTGTCACACCATGCCCCCCGGCCAGGGTGGGAGAAGAGCCCCTTGTACTTTTCTGATTGTACTGGTGGTGAGGGGGTGGTGGTTGCAGCTCAGCACAGTGGCTGGGGGAGGTTGTTTTTTAAAAAGGTGTCTTGTCTGCACTGGAGGTGTCAGAAATTAGATTTCCCTCGAAACTGGCTCCAGAAAATGGACTAATACCAAAATACAGCAGCAAAAACATACTATTTATGCAGGTGGCATAAAGACAATGAATGTGTCTCATACCATATTGAACAGGAAACTTCCCAATCTTTTCCAGCGTTATTCCCAACTGTCAGTTCAGATCAAAGACTGCACGTTTGAAAACCTTTACAGCAAATCAACTGGATGAAATTAAGGATCCTTCCGGTCTTTTTTATATTCTTCCCTTTCAGAAAGTAAGTAAGTAATCCTCAGTTTAACATGAAAGCCAAATGTAAATTGTTGTAAGGAATAGTTTTCGTACAATATGCCCCAATATGCAGGGTTGTATGTGGTATCATTCAAGAATCAGAGTCAGCAGAGTCAGAATTGTTTAGGTTGAAAAAGACTTTTAAGGTCATCAAATCCAACTGTTAACTCTGTGCTGTCCAGTCCATCATTGAGCCTTGTGCCTAAGTGCCACATCTGCACATCTTCTGAATACCTCCAGGGATGGTGACTCAACCACTTCCCTAGGCAGCCTATTCCAGTGCTTGACAGCCTTGTTGGTGAGAAAATGTTTCTTAATAGCCAATCTAAACCTCCCAGGGGCAACTTGAGGCCATTTCCTCTTGTACTGTCACTCGTTACTTGGGAGAAGAGGCCTGCCTCCACCTCACTACAGCCTTCTTTTAGGTAGTGGTAGAGAACAACAGGTCCCCCTGAGCTGGCTAAACAACCTCCTTCAGCTATTCCTCATAGGATTTGTTCTCTGAACTTTTCACCAGCTCCGTTGCCCTTCTCTAGACTCGCTTCAGCCCCTCAATGTCTTTCTTGTAGTGAGGAGCCCAAAACTGAACACAGGATTTCAGATGCAGCCTCACCAGTGCAGAGCACAGGGGGCAATCACTTCCCTGGTCCTGCTGGCCACACTATTTCTGATAAAAGCCAGGATGCCATTGGCACTCTTGGCCACCTCGTCACACCACTGGCTCATGTTCAGTTGCTGTCAATCAGCACCCCCAGGTCCTTTTCCACTGGGCAGCTTTTCAGCCCCTCTGCGCCCAACCTGTAGCCCTGCATGGGGTTGTTGTTACCCAAGTGCGGAACCCAGCACTTGGCCTTGTTGAACCTCACACAACTGGCCTCAGCCCATCAATCCAGCCTGTCCAGATCCCTCTGCAGAGCCTTCCTGCCCTCCAACAAATCAACACTTCCACCCATCTTTGTGTTGTCTGTGAACTTCTGAGGGTACACCCAATCGCCTTGTCCAGGTTGTCAATAGAGGTATTAAGCAGGACTGGGCCCAGTACTGAGGCCTGGGAAACACAACTGGTGACCGGATGCCAGCTGGATGTCCATCATTCACCACCACTCTGGGCCCAGCTGTCCAGCCAGGTTTTTACCCAGCAAAGAGCACACCCATTCAAGCCATGAGGAGCCAGCTCAGACTTGACTGAGTTTACTAAGGTCCAGGTAGACAACATTCACATCCATTCCTTCCTCCACTCAGCAGGTCACCTGGTCACAGAAGGAGGTCAGGTTAGTCAAGCTTTAATAAACCCGTGCTGACTGGACCTGATGGCTTGTTTGTTCTGTACATGCTGTGTGATGGCACTCCAGATAATCTGCACCATAACCACTTCTGGCACCATGGGCGGACTGACAGGCTTCTGCCTGCTTTTCTGTATACAGAAAACACAGTTTACATTGGTTTTGTAGTGCAGTAATTAACATATTGATGGGGAATATTTATAAATACTTTATGCTATGTAATATTTACTCCTTAGCCTAGAAATGCAAATTTAGACATTTTAACTCTCAAAATTTTTTATATTACCAGTCTATCAATCCTTTGACTATTTTTTTAAGTATGATTTTACTTTTTCTAAAGAGTGCAAATTTTTTTCTAAATTCCTACAGGGTTACCTGGTGAACTGGGATGTCCAGAGACAGGTTTGGGATTATCTTTTTGGAAAAGAAATGTATCAAGTAAGAGCCTTTTCTTAATTACATATTTTATGTAGATTAAATACTGACTAATGGAATTAATGTAAGTATATCAAATATTAAAATAGAACTGGGGAGCTTACTGCTCTCTTTGAAAGTACCTTGAATTAGAAATCACAAGGATTTTTGTGTTTGTGAACTAAAGAAAAACAATCACAGACAATGGGGTTTAGAGATCAAGAAATAGTTAATGTACAAGAGAGGGATGAACTAGGTTAGTAGGCCAAAATATATTGGTTTTGTGTAGTGACAATCTTAATGTATTTTTCATAGGTGGATTTTGTAGATACCAATATTATTATTACCGAACCTTATTTTAACTTCAGTTCAATACAAGAATCTATGAATGAAATTCTATTTGAAGAATATCAATTTCAAGCAGTTCTTAGAGTAAATGGTGAGTCTGTCTCCTTTTAGTTTGCATTTATATATCTTGAAGCTTAACCCTTTTAAAATAAACAAATAAATACATACATACATCAGCATGTATGCATAAACAAATATATATACAAATATATATATATAAAGATATATATAAAGGTAGTATAAAAATTCCTTAATTTCCTTCCTGGCTCTTGAGTAACATACTAGTACATGTACTCTTAACTCTATTAAAATTTTAAAAGTTATTTATTTTATAAATTCCATCTGTGCTCTTGTACTGTTTTCTGAAGAGAATGTCATGGTTTGTAATTACAAGAAATTTGAGGAGAGTAAGGATGACAGAAATAACAGATGGATTTTAAAACAGGATAGATAGATTTGAAAAAGTCTACCAAAAATTTGCATGAAGTCTTTGATAGCTTTCTATTTTTGGGGGGCGGAGGTTGGTTTTTTGTTTGGTTTTGTTTTGTATTAGCAAATCAAATGCAGCATTACAATCGTGAAATGTATTGTATCTCACAGGGAATGTGTAAATAACATCACCACCCTTCTGAAAGGTAACAGGACATGAGATACTCCTTTATATATATTTGATAAGTTGTGGTGTGGTCAGTTCGCTTGGACTTTAGGAGGGGAAACTGAATGTGGACCGGAATTCCCGAAAAAGATTAAATGGGGCCATCTAGCAACGCTTAATTTTATCTACTGTCAAAATGAATTCATGCATTGACTGTAGTATTATGTAATGAGGTCTTGGAAGTCTGTCAAAGGCATTTAAAATATGAGGCAAGTACACTTTCGTATCACTGTAAATTCTAAAAGTGTATATTCACATAAAAATGGAATTTTCTGTATTTCAGCTGGAGCTCTTAGTGCACACAGGTATTTCCGAGATAATCCATCTGAGCTGTGTTGTATCATTGTGGATAGTGGATACTCTTTTACACACATTGTACCTTATTGTAGAAGTAAAAAGAAGAAAGAGGCAATCATAAGGTAAACTGCGGTATATATTTTCTAGAAGAATTGTTTTCTATGCCTGAAGTTAATAATGACAGAATGCCTTGTGTTACTCCTTTTCTGTAGGATTAATGTTGGAGGGAAACTCTTAACCAACCATTTAAAGGAGATCATCTCTTACAGGTAAAGCATGCTGATCTTCACTATGAAACTTAGTATGAAATGAGCTAAAAGTTCATGGGGTATTCTTGCTGGTTCCATGAATTTTAGATTAAATGCTGTTTTAAAGGAGAAAGGAATTTTTGTCTGTTATAATCTGCTAGCTGCCATCTTGACCTTAAGCTCAAGATGAATTAAGATGAGCTTAAACTCTTTGAAGAATTAGGCTGTTATTTTTCAAAGTGCCCGCACTTTTGAAGTTGATGAGGTTAGCTGTGTGTTCACAATTATACAAGTCTTTACATATTTTCTGAGGTGTCTCAGTAGATCATCAGTCAGTTTGCCAACTCTCAATCACACTAAAATTCAATAGGGTCAGCTTTTCACTGGGATGATTTAGCTTGGAACTTTATCTAGGTAAAGGTTTTGCTAAGAGAGCTAATTGCAAGATTATGGCTATGCTTGTTAGGAAGACAATGAGAAAATGCAGGTTAATTTTTGTATTTACTGAACTGTGAAATAGGAAAATACTAAACTCCAGTAGGCCGGGAATGCATTTGTAAATTGAATACAAGTTTTAGATATTGAGGCAGTAGTTTTCTGTGATGTGAAAACGATGGTTACTCATCTCCAGTGAAAAACTGGATAGGAAATGGAAGACTTAATTATTCTTAAACTTCAGTGTTTTTGGTTTTGTCAGACAGCTACACGTTATGGATGAAACGCATGTAATTAATCAAGTGAAAGAAGATGTGTGCTATGTTTCTCAAGACTTTTACAAGGACATGGACATTGCCAAGTATGTATGCAATGGTACTAAATGTAAAAGTTGGTACTTCTGAATAATCTATTTGTATAAACAAATAAAACTATACTCTTAATCAGAAAATTTTCCAGTTAAATGAAAAAAAAGTCTTGTTAGTATAAAATAGTTGGAATTTAGAACTTGTTCTTTATTCTGTTGAATTTTACATTCTTCTCTTTCAGATTGAAAGGAGAGGAAAATACTGTAATGGTAGATTATGTTTTGCCAGACTTCAGCACAATCAAAAAAGGATTTTGTAAGGTAATGATAGTTTTCAAATTTTTTTATGACTGTTCCCCTGCACTAGTGTAGTAGAGAGGTTAAAAATACTCTATTTTTTCTAATGCTGTAACATCTTTCTTTGCTATGCATTAATTGGTAAAGCTTTTCCATAGTAAGTCAAGATGAAAATGAAATACTGTTTTTTCAGCACAGCATTTTATGTTCTATTATTTAACAGTTGTAGCTTTTTATGCTTGTGCTCTCTCATACAGCCTATCCATATGATTATTGCTGGGGGGTTTTAACATTAAGTTAGAAAATGTTTTCTCTGCTTTGATGCTTTTTTGTCAATCCTTCTGAATTCCATTTAAATACCATAATAGGTAGAAGGTTCAAAGTCATTTTATAGAAGAGCCTGAAAAGTCTTCATAACCAGTGAAGACAATTTAACAGTTTTATCTCGTTTACTGTGTTTGACATAATTTTGAAAGCAGTCCCAATCTTTTAAGGCCACTCTCATACATACCAGTTCTATTTTCCTTCAGGCAAAACTGCAGTTGATAAGAGCAAAGTCACTTCAGATTTAATACCAGAGCATGTATTATTTGTAAAAGATTTGTTGATAATATGACTGCCTGCCTCTGCAGTACATGAACAGATGAGCTGAATACTCTAGAATGTGGTTTCTTTTCTTAAACAGTGGGTACTATTCATGTCTTTAATTTAGCCGAGGGAAGAGATGGTGTTAAGTGGAAAATACAAGACTGGGGAACAAATACTTCGTCTAACAAATGAAAGATTTGCAGTTCCAGAAATACTCTTCCATCCTTCGGATATTGGTATTCAAGAGATGGGAATTCCTGAAGCCATTGTTTACTCTATTCAGAATTTACCTGAAGGTATAACCTAAAAGTATTATGAAAAGGATGGGAGGTGGGGGAAGGTGGGGTGGTGTTGTAGTGGTTTTTATTTGTTTGGGTTTGGATTTGTTTGTTGTTTTGTTTTGAAGGATCCAAATAGTCTTAGAGAAGTTAAAACTCTCAATATGCCAGTTAAACAGTTTGGTAAACTGTTCTGTCTTTTGGTGCATATTATATACTCTAGAACTGATTGTCTGCAAAAGTCTGTGTTGGGCCAGCACTGTTTTTTGGTGATTTATTGATTGGTTTCTTCTCATGATTCAGTTAATCACCGCAGACTTAATTCTTCTTAACATCCCTTTCTAACATGACCTGTCTGTCTTTGACACCAATGATGGAATATACTTGAAATTAGTTTTTAAAATATCTTTCTGAAAAATGAAACTGGCCAAATTCAGTAATTTAAGCATCAAAGTGTAGAATCTTCCTGACTGCTGTTTGTCAGAAGTAATACTAAAGCTTTCATTTTATAGATGATGTACAGCTAATTACTACTATTATACCACAAAAGTATGGCAGCATTTAGGCTATTAATGTACTCTTAAAAAATTGTGTTATTTAAAACCCCTTTTGAACGGGGAATTGTGTTGGCAAACATGAAATGTAATAGACAGTGTAAGAAAACAGTAGTTATCAAAGCCAAATTCTACAAGCAGGAAGAACAAAGGGTGATTGATCACTTTCTTGTATATAACTGGTTAGATGATCATAAAATTCTTCTATGCATATTTCCTACTTCTGTTCCAATTCATAACAAAATTGAAAAAATCCCAAACCTTTAATCTTTAAATACATAGTCTCTAACTACAGATTTACTTATTTGTTTTACAGAAATGCAGCCTCATTTCTTCAAGAACATAGTTCTGACTGGGGGAAACACCCTTTTTCCAGGCTTTAGAGATAGGGTTTATTCTGAAGTTCGATGCCTTACTCCAACTGATTATGATGTTTCTGTTGTTCTTCCTGAAAAGTAAGTTCGAAACTTCTAAACAGAAGGCTTTATCTTTATAGCAGAACAAACTATAAAGTAGGATTTATTTTGCTGATTAAAAAGATAGACTGAAAAAAGGTATTAATTTAAATATTAAGTGAACAAAAATTATACAAAAAGAATATTTTAAATCAGTGTATTTTCAAGACAAACCAAATAAATTAGATGCCATCTGCTTGCTCTGTACTTTGGCTAATAAAGTGTTTTTAGGATCAGCCTTTTTATTGTAAACAGATAAATAAGACTATTTTCGTTAAGTGGTTATGCAAGTATGCAAGACTAATGAATTTAGACTTTTACTTAGAAGAATTTTCAACATCTGAATGCTGTCATGTCGGTATTAATGTAGCTACTTCAGGCATTTGGAAGGGGTAACATCTTTGCAGAGAGAGCTGAGACAAAACAAATATGCCTTGAAAGTACAAGAAAATCTCTACTTTTTAAAAGGTATTATTAAAGAGTATTTTTAAATATTATTAAAGAATCATTATCTGTGCATAGTAAATACAAAGATATCCATGCCATTCCCTTTTCACACCTGCTTCCAAAGAGGCACTTTTTTAAAAAGTGAAGTCAGCTAGCCCTGCTAAAATTTCGAACTTTGTCTCATAACTTCTCAGAAGCTGGATGGTTTGATTTAGCAATCAAAAATGGATTTTTAAATAGATATGGTTAAATAAAAGTCTTGGAAATCATCACTGCATACTTCTATTTTAAATGAACTTACAATGATGAGTAACAATAACTTTGTTAATTTTTCAGCCCTATTACTTATTCTTGGGAAGGTGGGAAGCTCATTTCTGAAAATGACGATTTTGAAGACATGATAGTAACAAGAGAAGATTACGAAGAACATGGACACAACATCTGTGAAGAGAAATTTGATATATAGGTAGCATAGTTGGATATGTTGTTATTCCATTGTTTTACTCAGAATGGAATTCTTTAAACTACAACCTGTTTTCCATCACCTAGGATTGTGTTTTAGCTTTCCTGTATTTAATTGGGTTGGGAAAAAAATAATTTCAGAGTTTAGAAATAAAGTTTTACAAGCCTAATACTATGAGAAACAATATGTTCCTTGTCATTTTGTAATGTTCTCATCTTTTACTGATGAGCTTCATTGTATTCTCAGTTGCAGAAAACCTCAATGCATGAGGTAATAAAAATACCAATTGCTGGTACTGGTGTGACAGTAATACACAGTGAGAAGAAATGGTTTGGGTTTTGTTTTTAAACTGAATATCATTCTAAATCATGCATGCAATTAAATGGACATTAAACACATCTCAAAAAGAGTCTTTGAGATTGCCTATCCTGAAAAGAAATACATAAGCTTTAGTTTTGGTTATCGAATAATTATGAGAGGAATATACTTGGAGTGTGACCACTGCTATTGAAACTATTATTAGGCTTTGAGAAAAGAGTGACTTGAACAATTCCTTTTTTTAAAGGGATTTTAGGTTGTGGGGTTTTTTTTGTTTGGTTTCTGTTTTGAACAATGGCTGAGCAAATAAGCTTTGTGCCACTCCCCTCACCTTTCTGAAAAGGTGACATCAGAAACAGCCACAAAGGTGAGAAAAGCTTGCAGCTGTGTCCTAGCTGATAACCCATCTGTGTCCTCTCCATGCATTCTAGATAAACACAAATACCCCACTACTTTTTATTTCTGGCATCAGAAGCTCTGTTACTGTGCCATCAGTCTGTGCAGCATGGCTTGCAGGAGGAGAAAGAGCACAGCATGGGGTAAAAGCCAGATAGAAGGCTGGGAGGGCCACGCTAGTTGGGGGTGTCCCAGCTGGTTTGCTCTCTTGCCAAGACTGAGATGGGCACTTGGACAGGGTGGATAATGGCTACACTGGTGCTGACACTGTCCTTGACCCGATGCAGCTCACTGCAGCAGGGAAATGGCCTCTTTATTAGGTCTGGCCATACTCAGTGCTGTCAGATTTGCAGAGGAGTACCCTGTTGCATCTCATTCCTCTGCTGTCTGCCCTAACATAAAACCAGTAGGTATACTCACACAGTACACTTACCCAGCTGCCTTGCGTAAGGGCAACACAGAAGAGAAGCCAGTGCTTCAGAGAATGAGAGATGATCTTTCTTCTTGAATATGATCTTTTTTACTTTGGACTGCCAGCTTGTGGTGGCTTTCCTTTAGCCTAACCTACTGAAAGGAACAAGGAGGTACCCCCTCCTCCTGCTGCTAACAGCTACATGAGCCACAGAGGAGACAGCTGAGGTATGAAGGTGTGAGACCACCACCTACAAATTGTTGGACACAGCTTGTATTACATCGTGTAGGACGTGAATAGATCTAATCTACTGTTATTTTGATAGCTGTATGTAGAGGCCCTTGTGTCCAAGCTCTAGTTTTTTAAATAACTGCTTCACACGATTATGAGCATACTTTAGCTGGGATTTAAATATGGAAATATACACGTTCCCATGAAAGTACTAATGAACCTTTTCCTTGGTAGGAGCAAACATGAATGCTCTATAAATAGAAGCAAGCCTCCTTACTTTGAAGGTGGCATCACTTGTGCTTTGATAAGACTGTACTGAAAAGTACCTATAGACTGAACTCTTTGCTCTGGAAATTTTCTACTTCCAACAAATTTATACTGGCAATTAATTTGATAGCTCTATGCTAGAAATCATAAACAAAAATGAGTGAGAGGTCCCAAGTTTCCCTACCAGACGATTCTGTGTCAAATATTGTTAAAAATACGTGACAAAACTTTCTAAAGTCCAACAACGCTTTTCTGATTTTGGAATTTAACTGCAAGTGTAACAATGAAAACCAGTAGTCTATGGTTCACCAAACTTGTTCTGTTCAGCAGGCCCTCATACTTAAATGTAAAGTATGACATTTCTTTTAACAGAAGATAAAAGGTAAGTAAATTCTCCTGTTAGGGTATGTGAATAAAACAGGGCTCTCAAGAGCTCTTCCTTCCCTTTGCAGAACTAGATCAATCTTGACTTCTTGTCCCATGAACTGAAGGGAACCACATGGCAGCTATAAATGCCTAGAAATGTTTGGAACATTTCCTTACTACTTGATACCTGGTTCTACACCCCCTGAGCCGCCTCTTCTGTATGAATGGACTATGAAATGATAGATTTTTACACAATTCTTTATTATCTTCTTTAAATTAGCACAAAAAAATTCAAGTCGCAAAGTGCAAGACTTTGTTTTTTAAAAACACAGTTTTTCCCAAAGCAGTTCCCAGCCCATCTAGCCTACAAATTACCATGTTATCACCCCTCCCTGTTACCAGGTTTAGTATTTTGAGTAAGACCCAGTAAAGGCTCTGGAGAGAGAAAGGAGAGAGAGAAGAGAGGAAAAAAAAAGGCAACTAAAATCCCTTTCTCCCACTACTCAACACCAGAAGCACTTAATTGGGAAATACTTTACTGTTTATAATTTTCAATAGCCTTCTTTTGTACATGCTCCCTCTTCTGGGAGAATGACACAGGGCTAGAAATCCCACACAAGACTAGGAAAACAATACGTGGCCCTGTAGTCTAGGATTTAGGATCTAGGGATTCACCTCCAAAAGGTGAAACTTGGTCTTTTTTCCTCTAGAAATTATTTATTTCACACTGTGAGGGTGGTGAGGCACTGGAACATGTTGCCCAGAGAAGTTGTGGATGTCTCATCCCTGGAAGTGTTTAAGGCCAAGTTGGATGGAGCTCTGAGCAACCTGATCTAGTGAAAGGTGTCCTTGCCCGTGGCAGGGGAGTCGGAACTAGGGATCTTCAGGGTTCCTTCCAACCCAAACCATTCTATAATTGTGTGACTTGTATCAATATTTTCTTGTCAATGTACAGTTAACCATCAATGTGTCAAGACAGGCCAACATGCTTTCTAGCTTTGCTGTATAAGTTCATAAACATTATCAAAGTATGATAAATAACCGGACACTCTCAAAATGTCCTCATGTTAAAATAAATTACTTAAGTATACCAAGAGATCTAAAATAAGATGATTATTTCTTAGGTTTCTTGAAAATGTAATTTAATTTCTTTTGCATAATTGCTGAAGTAGCAGCAGCTCAGTCTGCCATAGTGGAGAGGGAGTAATAACAGGATGTAATTACTGCCTGCAAGCACACACAGTTCCCCTGCCTAATAAATTTTGCCTGCCAGATTCAAAAGCCACTAACCTGCTTCTAATATTTTTTACACACTTTGTACATGTTTACAACACCCACAGGAGTCATAATCTACAATTTTGATTATTATTAATTACAGATAGAAAAGATTAAAAACCCCTACTGATTATCAACCCAAACATGGCTCTGAATGTAGACTTGGCTCAGATAGAGAGCCATGAGGTTGTGGGACAGGAGGAAAAAAGTGCCAAACCCTGAACTCAAAGCAGCACAAGCAGCATTGTACTAACTTACAAGTAATTAAGTACATTTTGCTTAAAAGAATAATTAGATTTAATGCTTTTAGCACCATAGTAATTGTGATCGTTGTATTTCCTGAAACTGAAGATGTAAAGACGTAAGATGAAAACATGTTTTATCATGAACAATTTTCATGTGCATCCTCCACTTTTTTTAAAAAAAAGATAATAAAAGGCTGTATTGATGTCAAACCATTTGGAGTACAAAATTCACACGTAGTTTTAACAACCACTACAATAGACAATGGTATTTTTTGAATTCTTTGATTAATTTCTTCTTTTGCTTCAAAGGAACTGTAGGGTCATTGTCCATCTCTTGAATCAATGCTAGAAGATACTGATTGGTTTGTTGTTTTTGGTCTTCATATTCTTGAGTTGTAATGCGCTGACAGAAGGTGAAGCCTTTGTAAGAAATCAGAGGGTCAGAGTAAGTTTCATGTATCATGTTAAAGCCTTGTTAGAAAATATGATCAGAAACACAAGTATATGGATTTTCCAGTTCAGATGTGATTCCATCTACAAACAATGTGAAAGACACACAGCCCTCCAACTGAGCACAGAGGGACATCTAAACATTAATTGCAAAAATAAAATTGAAAAATGGTGTTGCAAGAGCAGTACCACAGATGATTCTATACTGCAAACAGGCCTGCAAGACAAAGCAAATACAGTTCTCACAAACAGAAACCATAATGAAGAACATTACACAAAAAGAATGGCACTTTACAGTTGTCATGATCCAATGATTCCCTGTGAGTGAATCAGATCTGTAGCAAGGTCCAGTACTTAAAGCAAGTGAATAAATACTCTGGAGAAACAGTTGCCTCTGAACCACACTTCAGAAATCAGGAGCAGAATTTAAGAGCTTCTAGATGAGTAGACAGCTGAGCATAGTTTGGGCACCAGAAGCAGAGGTGATGCAAGAGGCAGTGATTCAGAGTGAGGGCAGAGCCAGGAACAACCCCAGGAGATATGCAACTCAAGCACGACTGAGCCATGAAAAGATTGTGAATCTGTGCAGCACTGCCCTGCAAGAATTCAAGCCCCGTCACTGGGCAGGTGAGTTCTGGCCTGAGGAAAGACTGACATTCAGCTACTCCGCAGACACTTTTTCTTCCTATACATGTTAAAGAGCGATTTTGGTTGAACAAGTGTCAGTTGCCTAAAGGGGAAAAAATTCTTAATCTTTCTAAGATTCCATCATCTTAAGACTTCACATAGAGAGCAGTTACTAACCTGAGCTGTCAGAGTTTTCAAATGGATGTGTCCTTCCCATCTTTTACAATGAGTCTGTCAAACACTAGTACCTTTTATGGTTTAGTAGGGTCAAATTTTTAAGAGGAAGATAGCTCTTCAAGAGGGAAAGCTTCTGGCAAAGAGATTAACTCTTAAAACTTCAGCATGGATCCTTTAGTCTGGTGGTTTAAGAGGCTTACTAGATTAAAACCAACCCCAGAATTTTCTCAGCAGTTTCAGTGTTCTGTATTTCCTGCAGACCTAAGGTTTACTCTCCTGCAATAGAGAGACTCCTCTTCTTATCAGGGTCCCCCAGCCTTCCCTCCTGCTCCCACCCACACCTGAGAAATTCACCAGCTAAGCACGCTCAATAGCTCCCAGGAAGGATTTTCCTGATGTCTCCTTTATGAGAAAAGGGAAAATGACACCAGAATATGAGGCACACAGGAAAACAGGAATATGCCATGCCAGAAAGCTTACAATCAGACCAAACTAGGTATTTCAGCAAGTAGATGGAACCTATATGCATTTGCAGATTGAAACTTCAAAGCTTAGTAGGAAGAATATGGTATGGGGCTTGTATTTCAGTTGTTTGTTCCATGTGCTGATGGAAATCACACGGGCTCCAAGAATACTGCAGACAGGCAGCTCCTTCCTCTATTGCTCATCTCTGAATTTTTTGGCTACACAATATGTGGATTCTCAGAACACAGAACCAGAAGGAATTTGAACACATTCCAGAACTGAACACAGATGGTAGAAGATTCCGTACCAAAACTACTTCTCAGGCAGAGGCTGTATTAAATATAGTATTACACAGCAAAATAACTTAGTGTTATCGGTATCCTAAGGTTTCTCTTCAATGTTTAAGCACGTAAACACTGGCAATACAGAAGTCAAAAGAAAAAAGGTAGAGTGAGAGAAAAATTCAGTTATTTAAGCCAACCCTTTTAATTAGTGCTGCAAGATATTTTTGGCAGCAAAGACAGATGGAATGTTAGCTCATAAAAGAAATAAGCTGAAAAACACTAATCCATCATTCAGAAGGGTAGTGTATCTTAAAAAAAAGGGCATTTGACACTTGGTGCGTAAGTCCTAAGCTCTTAATAAATTTGTGCTTACTCAGAAAAAGAAGGGAGTTCTTCAAAACACTAAACAATCAAAGTCCGTGCTCAAGACATCTATCAGAATCTGTAACTACTGAGCTCTAAGAGAATTTGTAGGTGTCTTGTGGAAGATATAAAAGAATACTGTTCCTAAATACGAAATCACATCACTTTCACAAACCAAATAATAAGCAAGCCACTTCAGGAAGCACATTTTGCGCTGTTAACTCCAGAAATAATTATTCGGTAAAAAAAATTAAATCTTAACATGTTCAAATGAGGTAATTACTAGAATCCTTGTTTGCTAATATTTAGAGACCAGTTTTACTGATAGCATATAATTCAATTATTTATTGCATTAGCTGCTAATCACTAACGCTTCACTTCTAAGAAAGGAACACAGTCTATGCAAAATTATAGTCATGATAAACCAGTTTGTACAGAATAGTTTCTATAAAAATGTGTATCACATCATCTACCTGAATTGATATCTGGATCTTGTCCTTCTATCAAACTCTCAAGTCTTCTACTTGTTAGTTCCAGAAGAGTTAAAGGAGTCTGAAAATAGAACCCAACAAAGGAGAAGTTATAAAAGCAATACTTCTGTATTTTGATAATCTAAAGCTTTCAGATGACCAATTTAAAAAAATCCACAGTTAACTGCAGAAGAACCTATACCTACATTTATTTAGGTACACATTCAAAATCTCTCATACAATTAGACTAAAACACATAGTTTTACTAAGATATATATGTTTATTTCTGGTATTTCTGGCCAAAGAAATAAGCAGCAAAAAGCTCTAGATGTTGTTTTCCAGTGATATGCCAGAAATTGTAGTGTAAAAACAAACTGATTTCAGCTTATATAACACAGAAAGCTCTCCGCTGCAGCTGTGAAAGAGCAAACCACCATCCCCTCTGTTGTCATTGCTCTGCCGTTCTGGTTCCATATCCAATCAGGAATCAAAGCCCTAACCTTTATGTCAGAACTTTTGATACAAGAGTATCAAGAAAAAGGAAAAAAGAATTAAAAAAATTAAAAAAAAAAATAAAATGGGGTTTGGCTGTGTACTAACACACACAAAACTCTCACTAACCACTCGATACTTTCGAACTAAACTGAAGCTAATTTTAAAAAAATAAGATCTGTCAAGCCAAAACTCAGAATTGGAAATGCATATGTTGTATAAGAACTAAAACCAATATTTTACTGAAACCAAATCAATATTTCTGTGAAGTTTATTTGTATAGAGTATGGGAAAGTTCCATCTTTTCACGTTTGTGACAATACGTTGGAACATAAATAAGAGGCTATAAAGCATGTCTGTATATTTACATAGCTGATCCAGTTTAATAGAAAGGTCATTTCATTTTGTGATTCTAGTTATTAATTACAAGTTAACATTTCAAAATACTAAAGGAACTTTAGAGCTCTCACATACACTGGGGCACCAGAGCACACCATCTTATATACAACTCAGAGCGTGTCAGTGAGCTTCTAAAAGAGAAAGACACTAAGATGCTAAAGATTTAGGAGGCAGCCACTACAAACAAGGTGCAAAAAGGCCTCTACAAAACATTGATACTTTAAATATTTTCTGAATACAAATGATGCATATAAAGAGAAAGGATATAATTTATGAAGGATTGCCAAGCTTTCAAAAACCTTCGTAGTCTAGAATAGTTTCTCACCCTGCTTGGCTGTACTGTTAAACTGTAACAGATGGAACATTAAACACTGCTCCTCAGACCTGTCCTACTTGAAAAAAGGCAGGTCATGGCATTTAACGTTGAAAATGCCAACGATGTAAGGAAAATGATACCTTGAAGAGCTCAGAGTGATTGTCCATCAGAAACTGAGTCAGAAGTTCTGCCTGTGGTTTTGACAGTGTTCTATTTTGCAAGATGAACTTTGTGCAAGTCTTGATGATCACCAATCTGTTCTCAAACTAGAAAAAGAAGTACCCACCAGATTTGGCATTAGATTGACTTGCAGTGTGCTAGGAAAGACTAAGTATAACAGGATGCTATCAGTGGGAAGAACATCTTGATATTTGTTTTAAAACAGAGCACATTGAAAGGCAGTAAACAGAATACTTCTAACTTTGGACAAAAACATCAGCTTTGTTATAGAAAAGTGCTATTTTCTACATGAAACATAACAGATACTTACTTGTTTTTGTAATCTGTAGCCCTCAGATTCCGATGCGATGGCTAGGAATGTCAGGAGCCTGTGTAGTTCTTCTCTGATATTTGGTGCTAATAATTTTAAATAAAGTTGTAATGCCTCTAGAGCTTGATCTGTTTTTCCTTTTTCTGCAATGGAGTAAAGCAGCATATTCAATGCAACTGTTCATTTTCAGAGTCACAAACACATATTTAAATCCCAATAATAATCCCACTTTTGGGGGGCTTTCCTTCCAAGGAAAACAGGTTATCTCAGTGACTTCTAAAAACTTATAACATGACTTTATACAGCATTTAATCAATAAAAGCTTAAAGCCTTTGTCCCATAGCTAGTCATGAAACAGTTGTGCTTGAACAATGTATACAGGACATTACTAAGGTCTGTCTACAATGTGCAAACACTGAAGTGATGTTTGCACTGTTGGTGTTTACACATCTTCATAATTTTTCTAGGATTAATCTCTAAGTAATTAATGTAGGTGAACAATTCCAACTCTTTCATTGCTTTGACAGTTCTTTTTTAGTTTGTTGTTTTCTTTTTGTTTTGCTGGGGGGTTTGTTTGGTTGGTTTAGTTTCTTTTTGCTGTTGTTGGGGTTTTTTTGTTACTGTTAGTTGGTGAGGTGTCATGTCTCTGTGTTCCCCCCTCCTCCTTTAAGCCATTAGGCTATGAGAGTCTCAAAGAAATTTCATATAGCAGAAATAATCTCTAAACCCTTTAGGTGATAATTCTAGTTATCTTCACTTTGAAAGTCAGAAGCTATGAAAAAGTTGAACTTCCTTAAAGCAAGAGTAAGATAAAGGCAGATACAGGAACAGAACCTATGTACAATTTTCTGGCCTCTGTCCTACTTCCAGGACAGAGTCTGTATTTTACAAGAAATAATCCAGGTCTTTCAGGAATGTGCCACAAGCCATTTGAAACCACCTTGGTTAAAAAGAACACCAAAAGTGTAATCAAGTGAGGAACAGCTGAGAGAGCTGGAGTTGAGAGGACAGCTGATCCAAACTGGCCAAACGGATATTCCATACCATGGGGCATCATGCTCAGTATATAAACTAGGGGGAATTGGCCAAGAGACACTTCTTGCTGCTCAGGGACGGGCTGGGCATCAGTCAGTAGGTGGTGAGCAATTGTATTATGCACCACTTGTTTCTTTTGGGTTTTATTCCACTCTATCTCCTTTTCATTACAATTATTATTACTGCTATTCCTATAATCAGTATTATTATATTTCATTTTGTTCCAATTATTAAAGCATTCTTTTCTCAACCCACAAGTTTTACTTTTCATCTCCACCAGTGGGGTAGTGGCAGGCAGTGAATGAGTGGCTCTGTGGCACTTAGTTGGCCGCTGGGGTTAAGCCACAACAATCCTATAGAACTGAAGAAGTAACAAAGCCTCTTTAGGGTATGATTTATCTTAAACTTGTATCTAACTTAAACTGTTCTTGTTTACGTGTAAGCCCGTGATGTGAGGGTTTTGCAGGGGGGACCACAGCCTGAATCACAATCTCAACAGTCTCTTTAATAATTTTAAATAACTTCTACTACTAAAAAGCACCCTAAATCCAGAATTTACAAACCCTTTTTCCAGTTAACATGAAAACATAAAACTAAAATCACTGCCTCAAAGTTACTAGTTACAAGTAATAATAAGGGAAATTCTGACTTGGGGTAAGAAACTTTTGCAATGAGACTAGTTACTAATAGAAACAGTTACCCACAGAGGTCGGTGTATCTTTATCCTTGCAGATTTTCAAAATTCAGCTGGACCAGGCCCTAAGCAACTTGATCTAACTTTGAAATTGGTCCTTGTCTTGAGCAGAGGTTCTTAACAGTGATCTTCAATGTTTCCTTCCAGCCTATAAAGTGCATCTGCAATAGCATTGCAAATGCTGTCAGGATTCAGCCAGTTGACACTTAGCAAGTTACATCCTCTACATAGCTTTCACCTGTATTTTTTGTTCCAGGTTGCTCTTACCTATAAGTTCTATAATTCCTGAATGAATATGGAGATCCTGAGCAGTAAGAAGAGACTCCTTCTTTTGACTATAATATTTTATTATAATGTCAAAAAGAATCTTCTTGTACGTATTCAGACTGCTGGGTTCGTCAGTGCTCTGAGGTAACTGCTGACCAATCATCACAATGAATTGGTCAGGAAAATACTCCAAGCATTCAATTGCAGCATAGAGCCATCTGTCAAGCCTGTACAAGAAAAAGTCAATTTTAGTGCTTACTTTGAAATGCTCTGCCTATTCTAATTTCTTCCTTTAAATAAAACTAGATAGAAATAACCAAGCTGTATTTATGCTAGACTGTCACTGACCCCAGGAATTCAGTTCGTAATTAAAACCAAACACCACTCCACCATGTGTATAAACTTACTCAGGCAAGTTTAAGCTACATATAACCTCTCTGTCCAGGAAAGTATTTGAGATAACCAGGTCTTCTTCCTTGCCAAAACAGTCTGGTTTTGTCTTCACTGAAGACATCAAGATATCTTCTAGAAGAGGAATATCAATTAACTGCAGCAATCGCAACAGAGTTTGTTGTTTCCAAACATCTTCTATTACTGAAACCATAAACAAACAAAAAATCCTCAGAAACAAGATCTTATGTAAGCCACTAACCTTTGGTTTTACTCACTCAAGAATGTTTTAAGTCTTCAAAGCAAATATGCCAACAGCACAGTGTGAAGTTTCTCTGTTGGGGAAGAAGGGATCAAAATAGGAATGCTAAAAAAAATATCTCTCCCATCATATTAGAATTCCTAATAATCTATCCTAATTAGTAGAAGTGAATAACAAAGGAATCATATAACAAAAAAATTCTTAATCTTAAACCCTACCTTTTTCTGAAGTAGTATTTGCATAAACAGCACCATTCTGTAAAAACATAATCCTGTTGTGTTTCCTTCAATTTACTTACTACAAGCACTTACCCATTTAGCACTGATTTGGATATTCTGTCATTAGTGACACATTAAATTTAGGACTCCGAGGGGCATTGTTTAACAGAAATAGGATACTCATTCCAAGATGCAGTGCAGAACAACCAAGTTTTAAAATGAAAAAATTCAATCCTCACCTCTTTTTGAAAGCAGATGAATTGGTTCATTAACCAAAATCTTTGGAGGTAAAGATGCACGAACATAGACTGATTGGAGAAGCTCCTCTACTCTCCTTTTATCAGCTGCTTCTAATGCTGAGGGGTTTGAAAGTGTGTCACACTTTGTTCTGCTCAGGGAGGAAGAAAAAATTTAGTTGTACAACAAATATGACTAGGACACGTCTCTTTCTGTTACTTCCTAAATTGCTCTTAAATCAGAACTTCAGGACTTCATTGTATCTGGGGACCGTCCTGCTGCTAGAATTCCAGTCATCCATATCTGCTTTGTGGAAAGGGCAAGAATATTGATTCCAAACACTGTTTATTAGATCTATTTCTTTAACCAGCATTCAATACCTACCTCATTCATGCTAATTCTCAGATTTCAGCACAATTGACTGCAAAACCAAATTATACCTAGTCTTATGCTACTGTGCCAGACTCTATTCTAAATAACAAAGGGCAGATCAAAGCACTTTAACATTACCAAGAAATTCCCGGTGCCTTCTGCAATTTAAGCATGACATTTCTCAAAACTGACACAAAGCTTTGAAAAGTCTCCAACGCATGAGTTAGACAGATGTAACTTCATCTACAGGTAACCCACCTTAACTTACTAGAAAAGAAAAAAAAAAAGAAAAATTAGAATAGTTTGGAGTAACTCACTTTGAATATCTTCTTGTTTTCTGTTTGCAGATATGCTCAGGAGACAAGTTTTCATCGTCCTCATTCATTCCTTGAAGAGGAGGATCAAGGCTGTTATTTACAAATCTATAGAGACTAGTGTCTGTGTCTTCAAACTCTGTTTCTTTTCCATTCTTGAATAAGCAAAGCTTTGCTCCAACTGGCTCAAACACCTTGTGATCCATCAATGCTTGGCATACACGGACTCCCTTCAGTCGAGAAATATCATTACAGCTTAGGTACATGCTTTGCATAAGATGACTCACTACCACATCGACAGCATTTGAACCAGTGAAACAGTTTTTATACGTTTTCAGATGTTGTCTACGTCTTTTGATTTCCACCTGACTGTGAAGGGCACGTATAATACCATTCCACAGCTGAGTTGCTTGAAAAGGACCATCGCAATCTGCAAAACATTTATGAGAGCTTTACAGATTTAAAAACCTTTACTTTAACATTTAAAATCCCGTATTTTTATGCTGTGAACTTAGTTATATCTATATTTAAAAAAAATATTCAGAAATCAGCTGAATTTTATGAAGACAGAGAAAGACAATGCTTCATGAATCAGTCGGTCTTGTAAGCTAACTCACACCCATTAGAGCCAAGAGAACAGAATTACACTAAAAACAGAAGAAGAAGCTTTTTTTTCATTGTTATGACCACACATACTATATGTATGGGCTGTGTACATATACATTAAATCACTGGAGAATCACAGAACGGATGAGACTTTCAGGGGCCTCTGGGGTTCATCTGGTCTAACCTCTCTGCTCAAGCAGGGCCACCTGGTCGTCCAGGACCATGTCCAGACAAGTTTTGAACTGGGCACCACTGAAAAGAGTCTGGCTCTATCCTCTTTGCACTCTCCCTTCAGATACTTGCAGAACAGGTGAGCACCCTGAGCAGGTGACAGACAGCTCCCGGCTGAGCAGTCCTACCGCTCCCAGCTTCACCTGGGCGAGGTGCTCCCCAGTCCTCAGTTTAACCTCACACACCGCTACGAGCTCAGCAGATGACAAACCAGCGCCTGCAGTGCATTAATCCCAACTGCCCCCCGGTCGGAACACTCGGCCACAGCTCCACGCCCAGCCGTGTCAGCGGCGCCCCCCGCAACTCCGGCTCTGGGGCGTACGGCCGGAGGAAGCTCCTCGGTCCCCTGTTCAGCTGCTGGCCCCTCGCTAGTCCCGTCCCATCCCTCCCGTCGCACCAGCAGCCGGGCCGCCCGTACAGGCGCCGGCCCCTCGGAGCCCGCTCCGCTCCCGGCGAGGCGCGGAGCCGCTGCCAAACCCCCCCAGACACTGCGGGGGAAAAGCTGCGGAGAGGCGGGAACGACGCTCTCCCCCCACCTCGCCGCCGCCCGCTCCCCCGCCGCGGCTCCAACTCGCTCCGACTCCGGATCCTCCTGAAGCGCGGAGTCAAATCCCCCGCCATGGCCGCGGCCGGGCCGCTGGCGGAAGCCGGCGGAGCGCATCACTTCCCGCCCGCCGCCCCCGGCCGCGCCCAGCACCGCCCCTGCGGGTCGGAAGTGAGCCGCACTCCGGCCGCCCGCGCCCCACCGATCTGGCCGCCGCCGTCGCTATGGAGTAGCTGCGGCGGGACGGGGTCGGAGCGAGAGACGG
>VZRE01016297.1:50437-182958 GCA_013396775.1 Cephalopterus ornatus | reverse complement strand
CTGCCCCGCGGAGCCGAGCGCGGACAGCGGCCCCGCGGGGACGAGCGGAGTCCCCGCGCCGCTGGTGGAGCGGTGCGAGCCCGGGCTCGCTGTGAATAAAGTAAATACTTTGCCCGGAGGACTGGCCCGTATGAGGCTGTCCTGGGGTTTGTGCAGCGTATGGGCAGGTGGCAGATCCCCGTTCATGGATCTCGTTCCGTGAGTTTTCGTAAGGGATTCAGGTGCAGCTCAGCACCGAAATGGGGAATAAAGGTCACGAAGGTGATTTGCAGTGAGGGCAGTTACTCCGTGCACAGTGCTTCATTGCATTTGATCTTCCCGTTGTTTTTGTAACAAATGCGAAAGGTTGGTAGTGTCTGAAAAACGTTGGGGGTTTCTCCTTTTGTTTGATGTAACTCAGTTTTTCCAGCACTTATTTTTTGTATGAATTCATCCTGATTTGGAGCAGATGGATAGGATGGGTTGGATGGCATGAACTGCCCATGCACCCGTTTGTTGCCTTGGTTCCCGAAGGGGAATCCTGGCTTGTTATAGTCAAAATAGTGGTGGAGTGTACACTGTGGTGCTGTACGGTGTGCACCCATATCCATACATCAGATGAGGCTATGAATTAGTTCAAGCATAAATTAATGGATTTACATCTTACGGTTGTTTTACATGAGTGAGAATTAACGAATGGTGGGGAATCTTTGTTTTGGATTTCAACAACCTTTATTTCAATGTTTTGGATATTTTGCGTCATTTCTTGGTGTGGTGTTGGTTGTTGCTTACTACCTTGCTAAGTAATTGTCCTTATCAGGCTGACGTATCATTGCTGATGTACATCAGCATAAAACCTATTATCGATTGTGAGGGGCATTCATGAAAAGGACACATTGATCATCCAGAGTTTTATAGGATTAGTCCCAGGTTTCATGGACTTAGTATCAGTAGGATACTAAGAGGAAGAAATCAGAGTTCTTAATCATTTGTTGCGTGTCCTATGTTACTTGTCCAAACAGTGTTACTCTTCAGATTTTGTACTTGTCTCATTTATTACCTTCTAATTTTAAAGGAAAATTTCATTGTGGGTGACTGACTTTATTGCCACTGGGTTATTAATTTTTCTAGAAATAGCAGACTAGTCTTAAAAGAACCGAACAAACCAGTTTTCCTGGAGTAGAGATCTAAAGTTGCCATATTTGTGATCTGGTTAAATTGTCATGATTTGTGGTATTATAGGTACTACACAAAATAGGTATTTTGTGGGGGGTGGGGAGGGGGACGGCACGGATTTTCTAGGTGCATTGTTCCTGTTGCCATAATAGAGAGTTTTTACTGAAGTTAGTAATAGCAATCATTTTTATGAAGCAAAATATACTATTTTAGCTTACAGTCAGTTGTTGACATGAGGATTTCTACAAATTTACAGTTTGATGGATGTAAACTTTAAACCACAATATTTGGGAAGTAAGTTTCATGGTACTCCTTGCTCAGTAGCCAAATTAAACAATAGTTTGCATACTGTCAAGTTGGAGAAGAACAGGTTGGACAGGGCCTACCAGGCTTGAATTTCAGATTCTAATGCTTCAGACACTGGAATGCTGTTAACATTCTCACCTAGAGGCTTTTCCAGGCTACTCACTGCAGTTAGGCTGTCACCCACAGCAGAGGGCACTTCTGATTTAATGAATACTACACCATTTTTCCACCACCCCTGGAAAGGTGAGAAGCTCCCTTTCAGAATTACACAAAGAAATTTGAGCATGCATGCACAGGCATTTTCTTCATAATATCTCTGCAGTTAATTTTGCAAAGCCTTTTATAGTTTTGAGAATCCTAGCACAAGATGGTGTTTCATTGGTACTAGAGAAAGTTTGATGGCTGGCAGTGAGTGAAACAATGGAAAAAGCACAAGATCTAAACCCAAATAAATTAGATTTGTGATTATCTTAAACTCATTAGGATTGATTTTATAGTCCTTTAGCATATAGAGTAGGCCCATAAGAGTAGCTGCAGAATAAAATCTCTGAGAGCTGGAAGTGCCTATAGCTCCTTTTTAGAATACTCCATGATCCTTTTTTCTACCTATTTATCAGGCTAATGAAAAGTTCCTTTATACGGGGACATTAGCCTGTGTCTAATAGCTGTTTGATCTAGGGCTGCATAGTTCCCAGTTGCATGTGCTTTTCCATAGCACAATTCATAAAGTAAAATTAATGTCTTGTAATAGTAAAATGTCACATACTGTAATGAAACTACTTAATAAAGGAATTCTGTGTTTCCGTGATTTATTTCCAGGTGTGTTCTCAACCAAACATCAGATACCAAACAAGTATGTAGTTATTCTGGAAATTATTTTGTTGATTTCAGACATAGTTTCTTGTATCTAAAAGTCACAGTCCCCACAGATAAGACAAACTCCACCCTTAACATGCTTGCAGTCATATATGTTTCTGCTCCTGAGTTGCCCTTTTGGAGTCATGACTACTATTTCTGATTTAAAATTAAATATTTGCAAGATTGAGGCCTCTGCAGCTGGATTCCTGTCTTTTTTTATTTTCTTAAAACTCACAGTCTGATTTCTTCAAACAGAGTTGTGTCACTTCAACTGACATGGAAATTGGAGAAGTATTTATGGAGCCACAGCATTCGTGTATTTCTGCATTTCCCTATAGAGGAATACTGAAGGTGAAATATGACTGTAGCAATAGTTAAGGCAGAGCAGCATAAAACCTATTATCGATTGTGAGGGGCATTCATGAAAAGGACACATTGATCATCCAGAGTTTTATAGGATTAGTCCCAGGTTTCATGGACATACAGTGCTGATGTTTGCTTAGGCCTTGGCTTCTGCTGTTGCACACAACTGCACTGGAGTGAATTATTCCATAACACACGTAACTTTTTAAGAAGTTTTGTTTAGTATGTTGATTGCCTTTTTTGTAAAAAATGCCTGTCTTTGCAATTTAAAACTAATAGGATTATTTGTCCAGATTTCTAATGGAATCAAGTCAATAGTACCAGGGAGCGAAGGTGTGCATGTCCAAATAATGTTAGTGTGGTTGATTTCAGTCAGGTCTGACTGAGGTGTACAGGTGTCAAAAGTAATCTGCTACAGGTTTTTTGAGACTAAGGAGCTGTGAAGAGGAAACAAACTCCATCAGTGTCTTGAATGGGGAAAAAACTGTGGTGTAAATGCATATATTGATGGACACCAGATAACCTATGTAGACCAAAATATTGCCTTTTAAATGTACGTAATACAATGGGAAGAGTTTTAGTTCATACAAGCAAGCATCTTTTATCTGATCGGAAGGACATTTGGGCTGATTAGTCTGTGCTTACTGGATTATTAGTTAGTGCCTTTTGCTTCTTTTGTTATTGTTACCATGACTTCATAAACATCATATTTATCACAACAGAATTTTGTTGTTTCCATTTGAATAGGAATAACATTCTCTGTTTTTTGAAGAAGCAGTTTTATACAAATTGTATGCCAGTGAGTTGAGTGTATGACAAATCAGGCCATAATTGAAAAAAAGTATTTCTGCAGATTTCAGTATATTTGCTGATGTGCTATTTTAGGTTTATTTTATCTTTAGGTTTAAGAAATAGTACTCTTTACAGCTTATTTGAAAGAGAGACTGAAGAAATATCCTTGAATGTTGCTTTTGAGTATACTGCATGATACTGACTCCTGGAAATAATTTCTTCTTGCATTCTCTCTTAATCTTTGCTCACACTGATAAGGAAGATGAGTGTCTGTTTCATTTTTTCATGGTTTATTTGCTGCCTTTGTTCCTTCTTGTGTATACATTATCAGAGAGACAATTGTATAAATGCAACATAGGCTTCAGAACTTCTGTCTCACAGAATAGGCAAGTCAGACTTTATTTTTATGACAATTGAGGAAACTCTGGAAGTATACACTTCAGGGGAAGATGAACTAAATTGGAAGCTGCCAGAGTCTTTTAGCTCTTAAATTTGAAAGGTGACATAAAAAAAAAACTTCCTTGTACAATTTTGATAAAGTATAAAAAGACGGTTTCTTGTTTCTTTCTGCTGCATTAATGCTTAAGTTCGTTAATAGTTAGATCATACCAATAGTAATGCTGGCAATCTAATGGGTAAAATTCTGAATTTTGAGCCTCTATTTTGAAAAGCACAGTGTAGGAAAGAACATTTTTTTTTTCTTGTTGTCTGTAGAATACACATCTATTATTTCGCTGGTCTGGGATCTTAAGTAATCCTTCCCTTCAGAAAATGTGTAGTTCCATGAGCACTGGAAATAAAGGAGTCTGGTTTCCTTCAGATTTGTTTATCTTTGCTGATTGATACTGATACACAAGGTGTGGACCTTTCCTTCAGGGGATCAGTTTATAGATTCTCTGCTTTATTCCATCACCCATTTTCAAGAATAGTTAAATTTCTTTGTTAGATCTAACGAAGAACAATCAAGAGATTCAGAAGTTTCTGAGGAGGAGTAGAAGCAATGACATATAATCCCATAGGCGTGCAGGCACAGATAAGTGTATGCAGTGTGAATGTGAAGCCCTAGAAGTTATATTTCACTATTCTTTTTGTAGCTTACTGCTATATCCTATTGGATCCTTAGGAGCTGTAGTGTTCAACATGTACCTTTTGTTGACAGAAATGGAGAGGACTGTGAAACCTTTTTTTTTTTCTTGTCTTTGTAGGATAATACATTGGTGCACAGTTGAAACCATGGAGTCCATGCTGAATAAGTTGAAGAGTACCGTTACAAAGGTAACGGCTGATGTCACCAGTGCGGTCATGGGAAACCCTGTTACCAGGGAATTTGATGTGGGCCGTCATATTGCCAGTGGAGGTAATGGTCTTGCTTGGAAGATATTTAATGGAACTAAAAAATCAACAAAACAGGTGAGTTACCAAACAAAGACGTATGTTTATAAGCATTAGATAACAGATCGATACATAGCAGTTGGTAAGTGGCAGTTAAAAACAAAGTCCAATTGGGCAAACTAATGTTAACAGTAGCAAAATGGAACAAAAACTATTTAAATACAATGTTCTCAGCTATATAGGTGATATTTGCTTTAAACCTTCATGCTGGAGAAAGAAGTGGTTCTGCATTCATAGCATACAATTTGAGACCAAGATCAAGAATTAATATGAGTTAAAAATGATCTGACAAAAAGGAAGAGGTTTTTTTTTTTTAACATGGATGGTTCCCCAGTTGTTTGTACCTTGCAACATTTTTTTGACAGCAGTACTGGTTTTTTAAGTTTAAAATAATTGTGAAATATGTCATCAGTTCTTCTTAGCAAAAGACACTGTAGCTTTTTGCTCAGCAGCCGTACAGAATTTGAAACGTTCGAAATGTTAAATCATGAGATACTGTAACAGGAAGGCATGGGATAGAGGAGGAGGTTGTGAAGGAAGTTAGTTATGCCTTCTCTGTGCTGATTTCAGAACATTATTGTTCCCTTTTAGTTTCTTTAAAGTATTAGGCTTTAGAGCACTAATACACAAACTTCTGACTCACTTGAAGTCACACATGTAAATGAGTATGGGATTGTGACTTTGGAGGAAGGTTTGCCAAAAAACAGAGTTTAAGAATTGTTATTATAGAAAATTATTTTGTCGTAGTGGAGAAATGTGAAAAGTCTTTTTTCAAACTTGGAGAGGAAATACAATTTTCAGCGTGTAAATAGAAGTGTTAATAAATTGTGGCCTTCACTTAAACTTGATGCTGAAGTGATATAAAGTCACTTAGACGATGAATCAGCTTGCTGCAGAGGTACCAAAAAGAATTGGACACAAAGGAGTAACTTTGGAAAATGTATAGACAATCCATTAGATGATGGGAAAATAAAATGTAGCAAATAGAGGAGAGAGATAATATGCAGAATAAATAATCTATGAAGAATGTGTGATCTGATTGTGACAGTGTCTGAATAATGTTTAATGAGATACTTTTGCCATATCTTGAAGCATCTGTTTAGCTGTAGCAGAGCTCTATGCATCTAGTATTTACAGAGTTTACTCAACATACCAATTGTTTAGGGCTTTTTCTTTTTGTCTTACTCAACTATACAAAGAAGTGATAATGTTGGAAGTATGGTAGTTTTGATAGGTTTTATACTATCTATGTGTCCAGTAAGCGTTTGACTTGTAGCAGGTGTAGCTTTATGTTCTGGAGAGTTGTAGCAAGTTTCTTCCTTTGTGTATGTACAGAATATATGTAACTGGGTACCTGTCGATCATGTTTCTCAAGCTTTGAATGGGTGTTCTGACCAATTATTTTATGGAGTTTTAGTTCGGTTGTTACACATGTGATCCCACAGTATCTCTGTAAACCCTGACTAACATCTGTACATTTGTGTGCCATCATTAGTCGTTAAAAGTACAGCAGGAGTTGTACTGCCGGGAATTTTAGTTGGCTACTGATTTGACATGAAGTTACCATTCATTATTAATATTACCAGTTAGGTAACATCATGACAACATTCTGTTTGCCATTGCACAACAAAACCGTGCAGCAATAAAAACAGTTTATGGTGTGTTGTAGTGCAGTATATCTAAACATTTTTTCATTTCTTTCATGTGTACCTTTTGAATGTTTGCTGGGCAATATGGAAGTGGCTGGCTGTCATTTTCCAAGTGGTAGCAGTCTCTTCTGTGAAGTGATGCACATATTTGCTGTATAGAAAGTGTGTATATCTAATTTGAAGCTACAAGCATTTAGCTTTTTTTGCAGTAAATGTGTATTGTATTCAGAGAAGCAGGATATAAGGGCTTAATTGCCCATGTTGTTGTGACTTTACAAGAACACAAGTAATAGTTTATGTCATTGTAGCCAGATAAAACAGCTAAATTTGGAGTTTTTAGCAGTACAGCAGATCCCATCAGAAATCTTTGTTTTCAGGACGAATTTGGTTCCTATTTTAAGTCAGTGGACAGTTACAAATATTCCACCTCTGGTGACAGTGGATATCTATGATTGTATTCTTTTTTTTCTGAGTTCTGTCTGGTTCCTGCCTAGCTGTTTCTCCAGGATTTCTGAATGTTTGTTGTTTTTTTTTTTAACGTACCTTGTCTTTTCTTGCTTACTTGGTAGGTGACTGAACCTAACAGAATGTGAGGAAATTACTTACTTGTGTGCATATGTTTATCTGGTTCTATATTGTAGCTGGTTTGCTGCTGTTTGTTTGAAAGATTTATGACTCTCTGGTTATATATATAGATGTATAATTTTACGGTATGCATTTCAGCTCATCTTGGATTAATTAACTTAGTCTTTATGCAGTTATATGTTTTCTGGCATAATATGGCACTTGTCCTTTTTTCTGTGTAGAAAGTGCAATCATGAATAGATGGGGTAAGGTCACCAAGGTCTTGTTGGCAGCTCAGTTGTAGAACTAGCAGAATTCAGTAGATACTGATTTGCACTTCAAGACTACTGTAGTTGTGTTTAATTTTATTGTGGTAGTGCTAAATGTATTATAGTTGGTAGGTAGGTAAGTCAACTTTCAGTTGTTTTGCCTGTGCATGTAGCAACTTTGAACTTAAAGCTTTCTGTTATTAAAACTTTAAAGGCTGATAAATTTTAAAATTGAAATAGTTGTATAGTATACCTTATGACTGAAATAAACTAGGTGGAAAGTAGGGTTATAAAAAAACATTGAGAAGCTTATAGAAAATAAAGCCCCCAAAAGAGGGAGAAAAATCTTTTTCTGGCAAAAGACCGGAGTAATACTGGAATGCTTTCCAGTATTTTAGTTCAGAGACTGTTTTGCTTATCTCAGTGGGAGGCTTGGGTAAAATATCATGTGTTTGCATGTTGAGTTACATTTAATTTTTCCTTTAAAAAATGTGTGAGTGCATATGAGTAAAATAGAGGACAAAAATGAAAGGGAGAGCAAACATAAAGTTTCTGAAATAAAGCATTTAAACTAGTACATTTAAAATTCCTTTGCTTTTATGTTTGCAATTTAGTTTTTAACATGATCACATTGGAGTATTTTCCATGAGAGCGCTGTGTCAATTTGATTCACAGGATGGATGGTGAACTGTATTTACTAAACATTTTGTGGAATTGTTTTTTTCTTCCTTGTTCTGTGCTTAGTTGCTGTCATTATTACTCTATGCTATTTAAAATTTCAGGATTTGAGTTTCTGTAGTATCTATCACTATAGTGCTTGAATATTTTACAGGTTTTATTAACGTGCTTCCTCAGTATCCAATGGGATCAATAGGATATTGTTCCAATATTATTACATTTCTGCAGCTTTTGGAGTCTTTACTTCAGAAATAATTTCTAGTTTTGTTTGCCTCTCTTTTGGCACACAAACCCATTGTCTTTTTGAATGCTTGCCTTCCTCTTGGGGTCAGAAGAGAAAGGGGCACATGCCTTGGTTGCCTGGTTGCTTTTTCTGGTTGGAAAAAATTATTTCTCTCTTTCTTTCTCTCTCTCGTTTTGTAGTAGTTGCATTGGCTAAGATAGGAGCAGGATTTTTGCATTCTCTGTAGTTTGAAAGGTGTTTATGTGGATAAATAAGGACACGTATTTTAAGCTGTCAGCATGTGTTTCAAACTGGTGCGTGTTTCATTAAGATTTCAGGATTGCAAATAGTCTGAGAGGATGTGGCAGGTTGACCTTAGCCAGCAACTAAGCACCCACACAACTACTCACTCACTTCCCTATCCCCAGCAGGCTGGGAACAGAAAATACGAGGAAAAGCAGGAAAATCGGTGCTGCTCTTGGAGGGCAGCAAAGAGGTGTGTGAGGTGTGATCAGATCAACAGTCTGCTCAGCCTACTGGCGGAGCTGAGATCAAGTAGAAAGCCGAAGAAGTAATAGGGACTCTGAGGAAGAGATTGCCTAGTGGAGCCACATGCTGCAGTACCTTAGACAAATGGACCTGCCCTCCACAAGAAGTAATGAATCCACTACCCTCTCACCACCAGGCCGAAGGAGGGGACTTTAGAGACTGAGGGGAGTGGAAATGCCTTTCTGCTCAGCGTAGCAGGTGAATTCCCTCCCAGCCTACCTTAGCTTCCTAGATGCCCTTATACAATAGGTATGACCCCCTGGAATCTGAGGACCAGGGAAATGAGAATGTAGATGAAGGTTCTTCTGGTGTGCCTAGGGCAAGGCAACCTACCCCCCGCCATCACAACTTCCTCAATTAAGAAAAAAAGAAGTGTAGTAGTCATTGGTGACTCCCTTTTGAGAGGAATTGAGGGCCCAGTATGCCAGCCAGACCCAACCCATAGCGGGGTGTGTTGCCTTCCTGGGGCCTGGGTAAGGGACATCATGAAGAAACCTCCCAGTCTGGTACAGCCTACCGATTACTCCCCACTCCTAGTTTCCAGATGGGTACTGGCGAAGTCCCAACAAGAAAGCTACGGATAGTCAAGAGGAACCAAAGGGTCTTGAGTCAACTGGTCAGGGGATCTGGAGCACAAATTGTGTTCTCATCTGTCCTCCCAGCTGCAGGGAGTGATAAGTTCAAACAAACCATGCAGGATTGCATCAAGCACCAAAAGAACTTAGAGCCGTCATAAAATTCAAACCATAGCTGATGTCTTATGCTGTCCAATTTAAATACTCACTTGCTGATTCTTTTGACTTGCCGTTAAACAGAAGTGCTTTCAGAAGTGCTGTCTTGGTTTGAAATTTTGTTTTTGGTCATGTACTGCTCAGTGTATGTCTTTCATCCCCATCATTGGTTCCTCTCTCCCTTGTGTCAATATTTCATCCATCACACTCAGTGCTGGAGCAGGGAACCAGCATGGATAGGAGCAGGAAAAGTGTGCTTAGTTCAGTTGGTTATAGGTCTTCACCTGCTAATGGCTTAATGAAACCAGGTAAAAACCAGTTTTTCGTGCATTAGGCTGAATTTCTTATTTTATATAGACTATTTCTAGACGGTTTTAGGGTTTTTTAAGTAATAATGTAACTTTTCCTGTGAGATTTTAATTAGAGTAATGGTTATAAAATGTGCAGTAGAAGAGCATAGAGTTCCTCTTGGGACTGAAAACTGTATTTTCATATCTTTTTGTTGTTGTTGCTAACCTTTATTATTATTCATAATGCTGTTGTAGCAGCATATAAAAGTCTCTGTTCCATGATAAAGATTTTAATTCCTTTTTTTGTCAATTGATATACTTCTCTTTGATGACTTCCAAGATGGTGGTGTAATGTAATTTTTAATTTCATGTCGACCTCTGTAATTTTAAGGTTTCATATAAATATAAACTTAATTTTCTCCCACACTACTTGAGAGATTGGAGAGGTTTTCTCTGGTTTAACATTTCTGTGACTTCTTTTCACACATCTTTAAGCATTAAAAATTTCTTAATGTTCTATCATGTGAATGGTCTGATCAGATTAATAAATTATGTGACTATAAATTATTTTTCCTGAAAGTTTAGTTTAACGTAGATTATACTGGTTTGGGGCAGAACACTGAGACAGGATCTGGTTTAATAAAGCACCACTTGATATATTTAATGCCAAATGACTGCATGTATAGTCAGAATATTTTAACTGTTCATAGTTGATGTAAATGCTTTCATCAAGCTGATTTCTGTCCTATGGATCTGCTGCTTTGTCACTATGTAGGTAGTGGGTATAATTTACATATTACTATTTGCAAGATAAGGAGCATTCATACCTTAACTCTTAAAATACATACTTTAGAGGTTATATACAGTAACCTGTCCCGTGACTGGGACAGAGTGAGGACAATAACTTTGTTTGTTTGTATGTTGTATTTTTGGCATTGTACTGTTGAATCAAAAAATTTGTGTGTGTATGTAATTGTGTATAGGCTTGGGTTTTGGCTATTTGATATACTGATCAACTTTTGTTGCGTGTTTCTAGGAAGTGGCTGTTTTTGTCTTTGATAAGAAGCTAATAGACAAGTATCAAAAATTTGAAAAAGATCAGATTATTGATTCTTTAAAACGAGGCGTTCAACAGCTAACCAGGCTTCGACACCCTCGACTACTTACTGTTCAGCATCCATTGGAAGAATCTAGGTAAGCTCTGGTAAAGTTGAGAAGAGACATTTTTAATCATTGTCTTGGTATTGGATGTAAAATATCTGGAACATTGAACATACAAATCTGATGGGATTCAAGTTTACTGTATTTATTCATAGGAGAATTCTTCTTTCTGTACTCAGCACACTCAGCTACTGGTAGAAACACCAGAAACGCAAATCCTGTCCAGTTGCTTGCTGTGCTAGAAAGTGATGTAACAGTTTTTGGAGAGGATTCATAAAAGAAAGGTTTGCTTAGGATATTCGTGTGTGTAACATTGTGCAAGCATGCTACAAGATTTCTTTAGAATTTCAGGTCTGTCCAGAACACTTATTCTTGAAGAAATTTGTCATGGGCTCATTCTGGAGAGACTGTACCTGGTCTTTTTCTTTTGTGTCTCCTGAGTAACATACAGTTGTGTTGAACTGTTGAACACTTTATTCCTCCTTTATGGGGCAAATGGATACTTGATGTACCTGCACAGTTGAAGTAGATAAAGAAAGAAAGACCATATCTTTCTGACCCTAATGTGTAGGTAGTTTTCTCACTATTAATAGAATGTCTCTACTACAAATTATTGGTATTCAATATAATTATCTTTATATAATATATATAATGATGTATAGATCTTTACATGCACTTATGTAATTAATAACTCCTTGTTTATACTAAGTATTTAATATGAATATTTTTACTTGCAACTTGTCAGTTAATTCCATTAACAACACTGGTAACCAATATTCATCTATATTTAACTTGTTATTGGAGAAAAGGATTAAAAAAACAAGTTGAAAGTTAACTCATAATATCAGTGTTACCCATTAAAAATAGTAGTGTGAGGAGTCCCAGATAATTTACTAGGTATTCAATTTGTTACATTGTTTCCCTGTAAAAAGCATATGTGGTTTTGGCCATCATTTTTATTTTTAAAGTGTTTTCTTTTTTTTATAGTACTGTTAATTTCATTATAATATTATTCAGGAACTGTTATAGAAGCTGCACTGTATGGCAGACATCAGCTTTTGCAATATTCAGTTACTTTAATTAGATTTACTACATCCTTCCATTACTTTGGTTTGGACCCTTTAATTAGCTTTTAAAGCAGAAAATTGTCTTTTTATTCCCTCAAAACAACAGTAATCACAGAGTTTGTTATGAAAACCACTGAACAGTTCCTTAGGTATTTTCTATCATCCATGCCCTCAACCGTAACTAAATGTATAAGCTCTGTGGTAAAGCTGAAGTCAGATTGAAAATGAAGGACTTTGTCTTTCTGTGCTCTGATTCTTCCTTGTGATTTCAACAGAAGCAACTTTTATAGCCCTGGTTGTGCTAATAGACATGTGAAAGGTATGTCATTAACAGAATGGTAGGGAGGAAACCAAGCAAAGAAGTTCTGTCGGGTTGGCTGACAACTATGATTCAGTATATTTTACTTTTCAGTTGTTTTTCCTTTAGAGAAGCAGTAGATAAAACTAAAATCTGGATAAGTAATAGGAGGTTTGCATGTTTCAGCAGCCTTATTTTACTTCAAAGGCCAATCTTGTTAATTATTGAAATACTTAAAAAGTATGTGGTCGATTCATGCTGAGACACTGTGATGTTTTTATGGAAAGAGCAAAAATTTAGGCTCTGTCTTCTTGTCTGCAACTTTATATTCAGAAATATATCTTTGTTACTGTTACTCCGTGTCTGTTCTCTGTATTCATAATGATGCATTATTTAATGTTCTCATGAATTAATCATCCTTAAAGCATGTATGTGTGCTACCATCCATGTAAGGCTTTCTCCAAAAAAACCTTTAAATAATTAGGAAGGGAGTTGTAATGGCTGTCCAGGGCCTCCACCAGTGTGCAGACCAGTATGAAGAATGTGGATATAAAGAATGATACTGTGTTGGAGTTGGAAAAACTGAGACATGTATTGGTTTCAGGATCAATTTTGAAATTTGGAATTTTGAAGCACAGTGTTATGTGTCTACTTTATGTGCAGAAGTTTTGGTTCAAACACAGTTGACACAAAAATGCACATCCAAGACCAGTAGTTTTACGTGAAGAAAAGAATTGATAAAAGAACTTGGAAAACAGTCCCTTCACATGCAAACTGCAGTTCATACAACAAGTGGATTTGTGTTTGCAGCTCTTCTTTTCTACTACTTCACAAAGTGAAAGAATATTTACATGCTACTTTATATTATATTAATTTTGTTTCTGATCATTAACCTCATTAAGTACTGCTTCTATCAGGGAGATGTTGATTTTAGGCACAGGTAAAAGCCTGATTTTACAAGTCTTAATAGTAGTAAGAATTATTTGATTGATCTTTTTGGATCAGGACAAGAATATCTTTTTTTGTTAAAACTTTTTATGAAGCACTGTGTGTATCATTAGTGATTTCTGTGAATGTTAGCAAATAAAATAACCTAATTCTAGTATTTTTTTTTAATACTTCAGATATTGATATATTTCTCTTTAGTATAATATTATAAGAATTCAAAACCTGAAATATATGGTTGGTAGCACCAAGTGCACTGGTAATATATAATATGGTGTTTGCATGGTTCTTTATTCATAATCAGGAGACTTACTACATTTACTTACAAGAAATTCTTTAATGCATTTCCTATACAGGGATTGCTTGGCATTTTGTACAGAACCAGTCTGTGCAAGTTTAGCTAATGTTCTTGGCAACTGGGACAATCTACCTTCTCCTTTACCATCTGATATTAAAGAATACAAACTTTATGATGTGGAGACCAAATATGGTTTGCTTCAGGTATGACAGGTTGTCCTTACAATTTTCATGTGCATTTAGTATTAATAATTTTTTTATGAAGTCTGTAAACTGACAAAGTTTTGTCTACCTCTAGTAAATCAAATAATTGCAAAGTGAGAGAGAGTAGTGCCCTGGTCACTCTAAGTATGAGAGAGGATTAATACTGGAGGCTCTAAGTTGCTACTCTTTTTTGCTTATTCTGACATGTAAAATACAAAATTCAATTAATTTTTATTTTCTGTATAAATGTCTGTGCTACAGCTGTCTCTCCTGTATGTGAAACTTTACCTTCTGTGGAGGACCGGTAGCTCTCAGGGTTTGTTTGGTGAATATGCTGATCAACTTTGTAAAGCATTTTTGTCCTTCTGAGATCATAGTGTGGCCTGAGGGAAGGGGGGAATGCACCACCACACTTAGGCTTGATAGTTAATGGACATTAGTAACCTCATCTGCTGATTACTCATCTGTCTTTAATTTTCTTCATGCATAGTTTCTAAGACATAGGCTAAAATAGTGGTGAAAAATTGTTTCTTAGTTAACTTATGAATTGAACTGTGACCATAGGAACAGAATTTTTTTAAATCTCTTACCGGATATTTGGAGAAATATTTAACCTGAAATAACGATCTTTTATTAACAGGTTTCTGAAGGCTTGTCATTTTTGCACAGTAGTGTGAAAATGGTCCATGGAAATATTACTCCTGAAAATATAATTTTGAATAAGAGTGGAGCTTGGAAAATTATGGGCTTTGATTTTTGCATCCAATCAACAAATCCATCTGAACAGGAGGTAATAATCTTTTTATTTTTCACCATTAAATTTCAAATTCAGATCTTTGTCTGAAACCAGTTTCATGACCTTGCATTGCAGTACAGAATCATTTGTTTAATATTCACCACTGTATCTTGTTGGCAGGAAGTTTGAACATATGGCACAGGTCTGGATTTAATTGCTGCATTTGGTCATCACAGAAAGAGTCTTGAATTGGCTCAGTGGAGTCAAAATAGACTAATGGTTCTTTCAGACAGAGGCTGAAGCCTATGCCACTTGTGCTCACCTGCATGTTGGATGACATGCAAAGCTACCTAGTTTAATCTGTTGCATCCACTCAGTGCCTGATTGCTACCTCCTAAAATGAACTCCCATCATTGCTCGTGTTTCTCTCTTACAGCAGTGCTTTGATTTTTACATTACAGTTTGCAGCTCTAATATTCAGACTTAAATGCATCAGCTAATTACTCTAAGCTACAGACAGAGATTCTTAACAGTTTTGCCTTACTCTGTTTCTGTTTGATTCATAACTGAATTTGAGTAGCCTAATTATTTTTTGCTGCTTGAGTTTCTTATTGAAAATGCTCTTTAAAAATCCCTAATAAATGTACTTTTTTTTCTTTTCTTCTCTTGTAGCCAAAGTTCCCTTGTAAGGAATGGGATCCAAATTTGCCATCCTTGTGTCTTCCAAATCCTGAGTATCTGGCACCAGAATATATTCTGTCTGTGAGCTGTGAGACAGCCAGTGATATGTACTCTCTAGGAGCTGTTATGTATGCAGTGTTTAATAAAGGGAAACCGATTTTTGAGGTCAACAAGCAAGATATTTATAAAAGCTTTAGTAGGCAGCTGGATCAGGTATTTGTTCTGTTTGTGACTATTATTCATTGATTTTCATATTTGAAAAGTTACTGTTTTAAAATAGATTTAAATATGTGGAACACTGTATCAGTGCTTCAACTTAAACCGTCTGATAATGGTATCTTGCCTTGTATGCTGTCATTATAACAAGAAAAAAAGAATCCTAGAAAAATATGGGAAATAAAAATATGTCTAGAGAAGGTTATATGTACCAACTTTATGAACTACAGATTGCATTTTTCATCTGATTTCTCTGTAAACCTGTTGAATACTGGCCTTGTGGAATAATGTTTACCTGTTGGAGTGAACAGTATGAAACACGTGGCAGTGAATTACCTATGTAGGACTATTGATAGAGGGCTGAGTTGGGAGTGATTTGATCCCTTGGCATTGTAATTGCTATCCACATAGCTACCACTATTTCACATTCTTTGTGGACTGTGCATATTAACAGAAGACAGTGTCGAGGTTTAAGCAGTTAATTGGATCAGCTGACATAATGTCCATTCATATGCAGCCTGCCTTTGCCTTAACTTCTTTGGGTGCCCATTGCCATAGCTGTGTGCCCTGTGTTTTAATGTTTGTAGACAACACCTCATATAATGACATTTGCCTGTTTAAAGATACCATGTTTGTGTTCTCTGATAACCTGAACTACGATGGAAGGTTGAAAATAGTGGAATGGGTCCTGAAACAGCTAGACTTGGGAAACAGAGAGAAGACTATGAGGACTCAGAAACAAATGGGTTGTAGAAGGGGAGAAGGGAGGGATATCAAGGTAGAAAAACCATCAAGGACAGTCCTGTTGTATATTGGAAATAGTTATGTACAGGATTTTCTGACTTCATTGTGCATGTGCTTAAATTACTTATGCAGCTGAGCCGTTTAAGCTCCAGTACTCTTCAGAATATACCGGACGAGGTGCGTGAACATGTAAAGCTACTCTTAAATGTAGCTCCAGCGGTCAGACCAGACGCAGATCAAATGACTAAGGTCAGTTCATGGAAAATAAAGTAGCCATGGGATAGAGGGAAAATAGTGTTTGATGCGTAGAGCTGATTCTAAGTCTTTATTGTTAATCGTTTTAGTTGAAATATTAAATGTTTTTGAACTATTTCGGAAATAATGTTTATTGATGCCAGAAGGTGTCCTTATGCTAACCTCTATTTATATAGTAAAAGTGGGTGCTGAGACAGAATTTAGAGTGATTACCCAGTGCAACACTGTTTTATTCCTTTCCAATACAGTTGGAAACTTTTCTGTGCTATGTTCTTGTACGATTCAGTCTTTAAAACTGTATCAGAAGGATTTTAAAATGATAAAGGGCAATATATGTAAGGATTAACTCTTGGCTTATGATTTAAATATGCAGAAGAATAAAGTATATTCAGAAATTAATTGCAAGTAGGATAATGTAAGTTTTCATTTGACAAACTGTTTCTCTGCTTTCCTATCTGAAAGTAGAACTTAAAAGCATGGTTCTTCCTTTGTCTTATACCCCGTTTTTTTTATATCTGTTTTACCCCGGTTTTTTATATCTGATAGCCTTTCAGGTTCCTTTTTATAGATTTGCTTTGCTAAACAATTTTATTCGTTTGCTGTCATATAAAAAGATTGTATGCAGAGAGAGAGAAATCAGTGTTTGAACAGTTGGAAGAAATAGTGAGTGAAGAAGAGGAGAAGCAGGTAATGGGTTCTGTCAGCATATATGCTGAAAGATGGCAAGTGAGGGAATTGGCAAATATTTCTGCAGTATCAACTCACTTGTCTGAAGGAATAAAAAACAGATCTGTAAATGGTTGTATTAAGCAGTATGGTTTTATAAAGATGTTAAGTCTCTCTGCACACTGAATTGTAGAGTAGAGATATTAGAGCTTCTGGGGTTTCCTGGAGTTTCCAGGGCTGGTAGCCAGATCTCTATGACCTAATAAGTAATCTCTTATTGTAGTATTAAATAATTATTATTTATAAGTAATTATAAATATTAAATAATTATTCCTAGGAGAACTTTGATTAAAAGTTTTTACCTTTCTTTACATTTTTCTGTAGACAAAACATTATTTCATATACAATAAATTAACTTAGATGCACATAACATACATGGGTTTTTGAAAAATGCCAGGAAAATTCTGTCTTAATCAAGCTGTATCTGTGAATATTATTCTACTTGGTGTCTAAAAATGTTCTCATTTTTAGTTGCAGACATGTTATTGTAAAGGTTTCCTATAGTGCATTGAAAATGTGAAGAGATGATTATATTTTGGAATTATTGTTGCAGTGTCAGTGTTGTCTCCCTCCTGATCACAAACTTTTAATCTTATCTTTAGATACCATTCTTCGATGATGTAGGAGCCATGACACTTCAATATTTTGATTCATTATTTCAAAGGGATAACCTGCAGAAATCACAGTTTTTTAAAGGACTACCAAAGGTTCTGCCAAAACTACCTAAGGTATGTCTGAATGATGTCTTGAAATAGTGAGTTAGAAAATATGTGAACATCTATTAGTATTCTGATTTTTGGAAGCTGGAATTTCTTTAGCATTGTACCATAGTAGACTGCAATGAGACTGTCAGAATAGAGCAGTAGGAAAGAAAGGGAGATTAGAAAACAACTAATTTGGAAATACTCCTCAGCTTAAAATAATATTTTAAATGCAAAATGGCAAATTGTGCTATCAATATTTGCATGTCCCGTTATAGTTCACCCCAGTTTAAAGGCAAGTTGTCTTGTCTCCACTTGCAAGGCTTTCCCTTTGTTTCCAGATGCTATCATAGCTCTTTGAAGCTTTTTCTCTCACTAAGATTGCTTCCAGTTTTTTTCATAGCAAGGCAGTACTTTAATGTTGAATAGTCTAAAGCTTCCTTCCCTTAATAGACTAAGTGCTTTCTTGTGCTGGCACCACCCAGAAATCTCAAAGGCAAATGCCTGTCATTACAGATTTCTTCTGTGTGCTGTTAGACACTTTGTGCAGACTGGCTTCTTTTCTTTTTATAGTATACCTTAATTTATATAAGCCATGATGCATATATGATAGAAAAATAGTAATAGTAGTTTAATACCTAATAGAATAACTGACCTTCTCAACCATTGCAGTAAATTTCTCTATTTTTTATTCTGTTTTGCACTACACAGACTTCATGTTCAATACTTCATGTTCAATACTCTCTTCTTTTTAATTTAGTCATTTTCTCCTTTGATCAGAAATGGTTGCTGCTTTGAATTTGAAAATAGATGGCATGTATTTCACCTAACTTTAGACAGCCACGGACTGACCTAACCATCTTCAGGGCATTAGTTTTTTTTCTTTTCCTGTCTTGAAAGTGTGTTTTGTGAAGGAAGTGACTGTGACCTTGAACTGTATATTTTTGTTTATTGACTTGAAAAGCATTTAAGGATGTCTGACTCTACGGTAAACATCCACAGTCCAAATACCTATTTCATCAACAAAATCCTATTTAGGGAGTGTACCTGGAGTTTTACTGGGAAGTATAGTATCATTATGTGTTTGTTCAGTGAATGATGGGGAACAGAAAAAGGAATTATTTTCTAGGGGTGATAGGGTCTTTTTAGGGTGTTTTTTAAGGGTCTTTTTAAAGAAAGTATATAGAATAAGGTTTTCTTAATTCATGTATGTGGCTGAAAGTCCTATTTTCTGTACAGTTTATTGCCTTTTTTGAGCTTCACAGTTGTTAAAACCTCCATTTATGATTTCAGTGCTAACAGAAAAGTAAGCAAAGTAGCACAGTGATTTATTAGTTGCAGTATACTGTGAAAATAAGAGTTCAAAACTGAAAATTGTTTGCTTTTTTGTAAATATCAAGTTAATACAGAAGCTGCTGAGCTGGCACAATGGTGACTTACTGCAGTGCAGTACAGCATGATGCATACTTGTTTTTTTGTTGTATGTTTTTTTCTCTTAGCGTGTTATAATTCAGCGAATTTTGCCTTGCTTGACTTCTGAATTTGTGAACCCTGATATGGTGCCCTTCGTCTTGCCTAATGTTCTCTTAATTGCTGAGGAATGCACCAAAGAGGAATATATCAAGCTCATTCTGCCTGATCTTGGTCCTGTTTTTAAGCAGCAAGAACCAATCCAGGTATGTTAATATTGTTCAGATTACAGTTTTTCTCTTGGGTGTTTTTTTTTCTCTGAAAAATGACTAATTGTTCTATTTGCCTTTTCCAGCTTCACACACATTGCCCAACCTGTCTGTAGTTGTTCCAAGCAGTCAGTCTTGATTCATGCAAAATAGATTTTTCCAGGAAATACACAAAGCCTCTGCTTTTTCAGATGAATTTTTTGGGGGTATATTTGCTAACGAGATTAGATTAGCAAAAAAGGAAACATTTAATGTACCACTCAATTCTTGGTTTTGGTTGATTGTAGAAGGTATACTTTTAAGCATTTTATCGCTTACCTAGCCAATCTGAGCAAGTTGTACAGTATAATATTTGCATGTATTCTACGAGTGAATTTTATTTTTTTTTATTCTTATGTCCAGATTGCTGACATTGGGATCATGGGGTGAAAAAATTCTAACTCTTAACACTCTCTTAGAATTGCTGTTTATCCATGATTATGAGGGCAGTGTTTGTTTGAGGGCTGTGCACAAATTTGTGAAATTTGTTTAATTCTGTTTGCCAAATGCGATATGTAAAATAATTATGCTCTTTTCACTGTAGTTTAAATGCATAAAAGTAGTAAGACACAGTTATTACTGTAAAGGAGCAAAAATTTACAACCTTTCGTCATCACCATGTGCATGATTCCTGAGAATTCTGTCACTAAGTTAGGCATTGTGCCTCCGCAGATGAGAGGCATGTATGCATTCCTTCCAGCTCACCTTGGTTTATTGCTTTATGCCATTATTTCTCGGCAGAGCACCTAAAGGGCAAGGTAAACACAGAAATGAACAAGCAAACTTTTTATTTCAGGGTTTAAAAAACTGGACCAAAGAAGTCTCATACTGAGGAGGGGGAGAAAGGGAACAACTGTGTAAATGAGAATACCTTGGAAAATCTGAACTACTTAATGCTATTTACTTTTGGCACACTGAGGCTTTGTGTTAGCTTTGTTGTTGTCTTGAAAATTTCCCGACCAAAAGTCAGTGAACAGCTCATTTGAGCTGTGTCATCCTAAAAGTAACACTGTGTTTTGCTGCCTTTAATATGAGATATCTGAGAAAGATCCTCACTGCAAAAAGTTGGTAGCAAAGTTTTATCAGGAGCATAATGGACACAAAAGCTGGTTTATGTCTTGAGAAATGAAGGGAGCAAAATACAAAGCTCATGAAGAGTGAGCTTTGCCAAGTTTTTCTGTAGCTATGTAGATACTATGTATTAAATTCTTACATTGATATTTTCAATGCTAAGTACTACATGGCTTATTCAACTATTATTTATGTGGTCTTTTTAATATGGTAAAGTTTCTTTAAGTAGTCTAGATCATGTTTTCAAAATTAATTTACCAGGAATTTGAGAAAAAATACAAAGGTTTGGAGTGCTAGAGGATAGAATTCTAGGTCTGACGATCTTTGTGCAAGGCAAAAAAATTTCTTTGTGTTTGTAACTCCTAGAGAGGGGCAGACAGGGAATTTGCCAGTGTTTCTTCCAAATGCTGTCTTGAGATGTAGATTTGTGTGAGGGGCCTGTTACTTGACTTTCATAGGATACTTGGTTTAGGAAATAAATGTATCATAGGGAAGCTACTGTAATTCAGTATGAAGAAATTGTTAGTCAGTGTTGACAGTGTCTCTGTATGAGGAAGTTTCTAATATGAAAATGAAATATTTAAACTGCTCATTTATATCGTATCTTGGGGTTAGTGTGGAGTAATGTGTGCTGTAAATTAACATTGTGTGTTACTCTGGCATAGCTGCCAGACAAACCCTTAATTTATATTTGCAGGAATCCTTGGAGAGTTAGCATAGGATGTGCTGTAAATCCATATTCTAATTCAGTCCACTCCAATGTACCCTGAGAAGTACTGGGCTCTGCACTAATAAAAGATGCGTTATTGTTTACAGTGCAGCTGCAGCTACTTGCTTATTAGGTGGGGTGTGTGTGAATCTGTGACTGTAGCATCTTAGCTTCTACTTAAATAGATAAAAAGTAATGAATATGACCCTAGAAGCTAAAAATAAAAGGTGTTCTTTGGAACAACGTGAACTGCATTCAAGTTAAACACAGGTAGAGAGAGATAGAAATCATTCAGCTGAAAAAGTTTGACAGGCAGTGGAAAAGAGCTGAACTTCTGTGAAGTCTAAATTACTGTATAGTACTTGGTTCTTATTTTAGAGGAGATTTACTAGTTGATAAATAAGAGGTTTCATTCACATTCTTTTCAAATTTGCGAAAACAATCAAATGATATTTCTCCAAAGCTATAGATGTAAGTAACATAGAAACTGTAATTCCACAGTATTAAGTAGTTGTTAGAGAAGAACAGGTGTTATGAGCACATGTAGGTTTCAAAAAGCCAGGTTTAGCACAAACCAAAATTCTGTATTGAAGAAAATTATAGAACCTAACTTTAAAACTGATCTCATCTGTCCTACCCTCTTTGTCCCAAATATGGAGATATTGCATCACTCGCAATTTTCATGGAATGAATGAATGATTTTGTGTATGTGTGCAGTTTAGGAAATTATAAATATACAATGAGAAAACACATGTTAGCTGCAGTTTAAAAATCTATTTTTTTTCCCTGTAAAGAAAGGCAAATAAATGGGGGAAATTTGTAATGTGGTCTCATTATACTTCTATTTCTACGTTTTGATGCTTCTGTTTATTTGACATATAGGCACTGATTGCTATGTATTTTTAGACTTAAAATTTAAGTGTAATTTCCTCCTCTAAAATACTTGGCACTTTGTTATTAATATATTTCTATTCAACAAAATTTATCCATCTAGTCTAACCGATTTTCTAAAATGAGTCCAGATATCAGTGGATACTCAGTGTCACTGCTAGCAAGTTGTCTTGCCTGTCTGAATGAATCTTTCATGTTAGAGAGACTTTCTGTATTTGAGACTGAGCCTGGATGAGTGACTTAGAATAGTGGCTGATTTTTAAATAGCTAAGCCTGAGCAAGGTGAATTACACTATGTAAATGTGCTATTCTAGTGTTATTTTTTAGGTTAATGTGATGTGAGATTTTTTTGTGTGAGATTTTTTATTTTATGATGTACAATTTCCATGTGAAATGGCATAAAGGCATTTTGTGGCCATCTAGTAGCTGTAATATTGTTTTCATTACATCCCTATTTATTCTAGGCACATGGAATACGGCTTTTATGTGTGGAGTTGTGATCAAGTCCTTTGAGGACAGAATTTGAGCCATAGGGTTTTGAAAGTTTAGCTTTTTCAAGTGATGCGTGTATAAAGATTTTTCTGTGGGTGAATTTTTACAAAAGACCATGGTGTAAATAGAAACAAGAACTCCTTAGTTAGCTAATTGGATTTGTTATTTTAGCAGGGTCAGTCTAGAACATGCATATTTTGATTGATTTGTATTTGCTCTTTTTAAAATGCAATAATATGTCAAAGTGTTTTTTGTCTTCCATGCCTTCAGGCAAGCAACATGGTAAGTGATGACATTTACTGAGTTCTAAGAAAACTTGTGAAGTTTTTATGATATAATACAATACACTTTAAGTTGTAAGTATATGCTTCTGGAGTTAAAACTTTCAGCTTCTGAATTGTCCTTCTTTTAATAGATATTGTTAATCTTCCTGCAAAAAATGGACTTACTTCTAACCAAAACTCCACCAGACGAAATAAAGAACAGCGTTCTACCAATGGTCTATAGAGCCTTGGAAGCACCTTCAATTCAGATCCAGGTATAGTAATTGCAGCCTTTATTTAAAACACTTTTTTCTCTTTTCTTTCAGCTGATGTGCCAACTTTTTATATACTCATGTGTTTGTTTACTTGGGGGGAAAAAAAAAAAGAAGATAAAACTGTGTAATATTCCTGAATGTTGAAAGAGATGAGTGTTTTATTAAAGAAAATTTCGCTTTAATAAAGTTGAATTTAGTTCCCTTATTTTCCAGGGGATAACCACTTGACTGGTGTTCTAATGCTCCCATCTTAAAATCTTATTAGCCACCACAGCAAAAAGTAGGATATGCTTTTATACTCCATTGCCTGTGTAGCAGAAACTATGCAGGCATGCATGCTCTTACCTGTCAGTCAGAGGTGGCTTATTCTGAGGTCCTTCTGGTAAGAACGTCTGTGCTGACAGTTACCTTGGAAGACCTGATTTGCTGTAAAATCGCATTAATATACCTTCTGGTGACATTTTTATGTATCTGTATTTTAATTTTTATCTTTATTCTTTCTCTACCTCTCTAAAGTTTGTCTGTTTGTTTGTTTGTTTGTTTGTTTTTTAATCATTCTACTGGAATTAACTTCCAGTTACCCAAAAACATTCGGGGGTGGGAGGGGGAGATAAAGAAACAAAATATTTCCTAAAGAAGGCTTTGGATATAATCAGATGTGACTTCTGCCTTTGCAAAGCATTTGCGATGTTATGGAGAAAGGTTTTTTGTTTCTAAGTACCTGGCATGAGTTTTTTCTGCATCAGTAGTTTAATTACTCAGGTATTTACTTGCAACATGCTTAATGTTACTGTCTCATGTGTTTCATTTTGGGCTGAAATTGTGTGTTTATTTTTTCTCTGTTGCTCAAGTATGTTTAATCTTGACATGCTCTTTTATCTTTCAGCCTATCATTGTACTGCTGTTGATAGTAGTCATTCGAATTTGCTTGCTTTATGTTAAGCTGATATAATAAAAGCTGCTTTTTATATAAAGGTGTTTTGTGAAAATATAAGATATTCTTGCTATCCAAATACTTTATGACTTATTTATTATGACTTTCTGAATGCTCTCTTTTGTAAAGCCTATTTCCAATGTTCTGTATACATACCATGATGCTTTATTATTCTAGCTATTTTTAAGTGAGTCTGATAGATTAAGGTCAGGTTAGTTGAATATATTTCCTTAAAAGGAAAGCTTAAGAAGGCATTTCAAACTAACTTTGATATTGAGTAAAACTAGTACTAATTTTATAATAAATGTGCATGTTTCTTTTTAAACTTGTATGGAATTTTTTTTTAGGAGCTTTGCCTAAACATAATTCCCACGTTTGCCAATTTAATAGATTACCCATCAATGAAAAACTCATTAATTCCGAGAATTAAAAATGCATGTTTGCAGACTTCTTCTCTTGCTGTGAGTATCCTGGTAATTTTATCTCTCAGTGCGCAGAAAATGTTGTTACCTTTAATTACTTTGGCTTTACTGCTGTTGTGTCTTTAAAGAAAATCCAATCAGTGTGCTCTGGTTTCTTTTTAAATTTTGTAAAATACTTTTTACCAATGCAAAAGTGCCATTTACTTCTTTAACAATTTTTAAAGTTGTTAACGACTTATTGTGTTAATAATACTGTGAAAAATTTTTGAACCATGTTCTGCAATAATATATGACAGTGTTTGTCATGCAAAAAGTCAAGGTTTTGTGAGCATTGTATATGTATAACACATAGTTATATGTGTTTTATTTTCATGACACAAAAGGATTTTTTTTAACTTGTCTTGAATTTTCAGATATAAAGGTTGTAGTTTCAGTAGCACCTGTTTTTTTTCTGAGTTTTGTAGGGTTGGTTTGGGTTTTTTTTCCCTTGGACAAAAATATAATGAAGCGTTTGTTTAATTCTTATCATGCTTCACAGGTCCGGGTAAACTCACTTGTGTGTTTAGGCAAGATTTTGGAGTACTTGGATAAATGGTTTGTGCTTGATGATATTTTACCTTTTCTACAACAAATTCCATCAAAGGAACCTGCAGTGCTCATGGGAATTTTAGGTAATTAATACTTCCCACTTTTTCTTCTTGCATTCATTCATGTTGTAAATCTGAGACCTTCCTCATCATTGATGATGTTTACATAGTGTGTTTCTAAAATGACTATTTGAAACTTCCTGTTTCTGGTTCTTAAGTATGTCCCTGTTCGGTTACCTTACGTACTGCAGGTACGTGTGACACTAGTACACATATTTTTAGTCTTCTGGGCCCATGCAGTTCTGAATACTCATTGCAGTTCTTGGGCTGTGATGCTTTTAGGGACTATGTGCTCCACAGAGCCAGAGAAGCTGTTTTGCTCAGAAGAATGTATGATCTGTCTGCTTTCAGATACTCTGTCATGTCAGATGCTATGAATGATTGTCCACAAATCTGCTGTTCTTTACTTCAAGTTTTATTAGGCTCATTTTGTTGGATGTTTAAACAGACAGTGCTGCCTTTTGCACTGAAATGGAACATAAGCTGGGTGAAGTCTCAGAAAATGACTAACAAAACTTTAATGGCTTGTTACTTCTTGGAGGGGAGACCTCACTCCCAGTTGTGCTTTCCTAGTGTCACTTGGTGCTTGCCTAGCTCAGGGTCAGTGATTTTAACAATTTCAATGCACTCAATGAGACCAGATGACCAGAGAGACAGCCAAGAAAAAGGTGCGACGGCATGGCCAAGTCTGGAGGACGGTGACCATTTCTCTTACTGACAACAAAGTGTTGTCAGTAAGTTGTCAGTAAAACCATTTGTAACAGCTGAGCTGCTGTATCAGCAACAGCCCTCATTAAACATTGTAATAATATGTGATGGCAGCATTATTTTGATTTGCTCAAAATCAGTAAGAAGCGGTACTGTTTTAGAACTGTACTATCTGTACTGATTTAGAACTGCCTGTTTCCCTTAATCCTTGCAGCTTTGACTTACATTTGCTGTCTAAGAAAACGGACACTGTGTTTTTTCCTTTAGTTGTGCAACTGCTGAATTCTACTCTGATACAGTGGATAAGTGAACCCTTGTTTGGAAATGGTGGGCTGAAATCAATTTTATATACTCAAGCAGTCCTTTTCTCCAAAATCATAATACCATCTTTCTTGTATGTGATACTTTCTTTGTCTTGGTGACAGCTCTGTTCTACTACCATAGAAAGTGAAGAAAGCTGCTGTGTCTTTTATGCTAATATGTTCAGTGTTTGCCACAAGAGCTGGACTACTTAAGCAGAGGACTCTTCCATCAGAAACACTGTAGAACTCGTGGGCTTAACATTGTGGCCCTCGTGCCTGTCAGTATTCTTTTTTTCAGAGATTTTAGAACAGATAAAGATTACGTGTGATTTCTGATCCCAAGTGTAACAGCCAGATACTTCTAGGTAACAATATTTGTCAAATGCCGTCAGAGAGCAGTATGATAGTTAATCCTAGCCACTTCAGTGTGCCAGGAGAGAACACATCCTTAGTTAACACAGCTTGATTTCTCAGTGGCAGCTTGTCAGTTTGTGGTAACTCAGTTGCATGAGATCTATTCAAAGATGCATATTTTCAGATAATTGGACAGAACAATACATTGACTAATAACAGGTTTCATAACTGCAACGTATGACTTCGGGCATCCTCTTGTTCTGAACTGTAGCAAAGCCTCTTGCTGTTATAAGTTTCTGTTGTGAAGGAGTACTTAGTTTTTATGATTCTCTTGGTCATGTTTGTCCCTGCTTGCACAGAGTGATCGTTCAGATGATCAGAGCATGTTACTTGGAGTTTATTCACATTGCTTACTAAGCTTAACAATTTTTTCTATTTTGCTGTTTTATGTTAGGTATTTACAAATGTACATTTACTCACAAGAAGTTGGGAATTACCAAAGAACAGCTTGCAGGAAAAGTGTTGCCCCATCTGATTCCTCTTAGTATTGAGAACAATCTTAATCTCAATCAGGTAGGAACATGACTATTTTGCATGCTTTTACTTCATAATTATCAAAGAATAAATTTGAACTGTTGTCATGAGATATTCATACATTACTGGATGTCTGTATTTGTTGTAAAAACAAACAGTAGCAAAGCTCTTTCAAGTTTTACTGCATTTGCGTGTTTAAGGCGTGTTATTTTTCAATATATTTAACTGATTTGGTATAAAATTTCAAAATTTAATACTATCACCTTCCAAATATCCTGCAAAAGCAGTTAGCTACTAACATAATAAGAATTCAAATTAAATACCATGTTGATATGAAATATTTGGAAAGGGAATACCTAGTAGGTTTGTTTGTTTGTTTGAAAATTAATCATACGTGAGGGGTGTTGTCTGCATTGTCCCTTTTTTATTTAGTGCAATGTATTTTTCCGTGTTCCAGTATGCATTCTGCTTGTAGTTTTGTATCTAATGCATGATAGTGAAGGTGATAAACTGCAGATATTTAAATAATTTATCTGACATTATACATTGTAGGCTTTATGAGTTATTACCTGTTAAGTTATACCTGTCTGAATTCCAGCTCTCCGAAATCCAAATGTCTTATGTATTTCTTTTCCAGTTCAATTCTTTTATTTGTGTTATAAAAGATATGCTTAACAGATTGGAGGCAGAACATAAAACAAAACTTGAGCAACTTCATGTCATGCAAGAGCAACAGAAGTAAGTGTTTATGTTTACATTAGAGAAGTAGTCAGTTTTTTTGGCAAATGTTAGAAAACTCTAGCCATAGCAATAAAAAGATTAGACAGTTCTTAATTCAGTAGTTGAGAATTACCTCAAATAAGCACAGTTGTCAGGAGATTTACTAGTCCTAAAATGATGATAATATTGTGATATTAGTGGATTTATAGAAAAAAAAAATCCCTCTATACAGTTCAGTTACAGTTTATTATTTTAAGTCAATAATTTTTAATTCATTAAATGTGAAAGTTCATATTGAGCTCTACTAGTACTGTTTTATGCCTTGCTTCTATATGCTAACTTCCTTTCCTGTAGTTGCTGATAAATAAACCATACTGGAGAAACATAAACATTGCGGCCTTTTAGAGGGCTGGATATTTTAAGATATTTAGAGCTATTTTATGGCATCTGATATGAAGTGAGATTTCTGAGACAAATTAACTTGGGCTATCTCAAGTCTGGGTCATTCTATTCAAAAGGAGGAACTAAGACCACATGAAACTATTTATCATAGTAACATTTCCCAGTCTCTCAAAGGCATTATATAAAAACGGCAGTGGTCTCATAATGAATTTTTTTGGTATTAGTGATGGATGTGGCTACGAAGTTTTCTTTTTGTAATATACTGTGCACTCTGTAGATCTTTGGATATAGCTAACCAAATGAGCATGTCTGAAGAGGCAAGATCTAGTGGTACAAGCAATCAGGTAAGCAACAATATTTTATTATGTAACTTACACATAGAAATTTGAAATATAAAATTATTTACTTGATATTTATGTTACCTTTATTTGCAGCATTTCAAATAACGAAGTTTTGTTTCTTTGAACTTAAACAGATCGACAAGGTATTTAATAGTAGTGGAACTGACCTTCTAACTGGTGGATCTGATAGTAAAGAGAATGAGATGTCATCAATACAGAAGAAGGTGGGCTTTACTTTGTTTTGCAGTTCGTGTCCAGCTGTCTAATACAAGGCTGATATGGTTGCAGAAAAGGAGTGTGTGTAAATATTTACCTTTTTTAAAGCTTTAATAGAAAAACTAACTGCTTTTGTATAGCACAACACTATACTTAGTGACACATGCAGGTCCATTGAAAAATGTTCAAATCATATCTTTGAATTTCCATGGAAGCCTTTTCTTGAAAATAGCTGTGTACAAAGTAGGCAGCAGTTAGGATTATAAATTTGTGGTCATTTTCTTTGTCCTAAATTATAGATTTCAATGAAACTTCAGCACTGAATTTAGGTAGGAAAATCAAACTAGGGACCTTTCTGGTAAAATTACAAAGAGAAATGAAGATAGAATGTAGAACTTCATGTAGTAGCAGAGATTAACATTCACTGTAGAGTTCAAGGTTAAGTGAAAATAAACAGTCAGTATGGGGTTAAATACAAGACGCAGAGAAAAACATGACATGAGACAGAATAGTAAACATAAGCATAAACTATTATAAAATTCTTTTCATACTAATAATTACGGAAATGGCTCCCCAGAATCTATATATTTTATAATTTTCTTTTCTAGTTATCTGAATTCTCTCACTAATTTTAGACTAAGGGGGAATGATTTCATTATTTTATCCTTAGTTATTAACAAAAATAGAGTTAAAATCATGAAAAGGCTCTTGAGCAATCTTAAAATAAAATTCTCTTTCCAACTTCCTGGTCAATTGCAGCTCTATATCAAGTTAGTAACCATATAAAACCAAAAACTATGAAGAACACTTTTTCTTATGCTTATGCCCAATATTAAGAAGACAAAGCTACAGTGGTTTTGTTGATATATCTCTTTCATTTGAAACTGCCCAAATTTCTTGCATTTATTTGCTTTAAATACTTTTTAGCAATGTGGTAAATGTTATAATAGATTTTGTGCTTATTCACTTTCTCTTTTGTGTCTTTTGTTTCTAAATAATTGTGTTTTTCTACCATGTATTGAAATGACAGTGCTATTTATGAAATACAAACATGAATGTCTGAATCACCATTTCTTGCAACTTAGTGTCAGTACCTTTCCTTTTAAAGGCATCACTTACACTGGAAGAGAAGCAAAAGTTAGCTAAAGAACAAGAACAGGCACAGAAACTGAAAAGCCAGCAACCTCTTAAGCCACAAGCAACTGCAATAACACCTCCAGTGAAGCAGGTGAGAAAGAACAAACTACTGCACTGCTTCCATTGGATCTCTGATGCTTTTAGCATTTTTTCCTTCTCTGAGTCACTTCTGTTTTCTCTGGTAGTACAGTGGCACAGCTGAGAAAAACTAAATTAAATTTTTGTGTGCCTGGCATTTGCTTCATTAGCAATATTCTGAGAGTTTCCGAGGGTATCATTATTATCAGAAGGCCATTGTTCTAGATAAGGAAAAAGGACATATTTAAATGGTTTGGCTCTGAAGAGTTTATTAAGTAAATATGTAAAGGAATTGGGGATAGGAATGGGGCATGAAAGCAGATAGTCACAGTAGTACTTTATGTGTAGTCTTAGTTGTCAAATTAAAGCTGCATAAGAATTAGTTCTAAGTAACAAAGAAAAAAACCTAATTTCTCTTGTGCATAATTACATTTTCCGCCCAATTCCATGCAGTAAATTCTAATTTCTGAAAAATTAATACCGGTTCTATGGGAGCAATGCTAAAAGTGTTGCAAGAGTGCTTGTACAGGAAGACCATTTAACTGCGTTTTATGTATTTTGCAGACAAAAGACTTGACAGATACCTTGATAGATAATATGTCATCTTTGACTATCAACAAAGCTCAAGTTGCAACTGCAAACAGCTTCTCCACTGTTCCTTCTATGGGTGTTGGAATGGGATTTTCATCACCTGTTGACAACACAAAGCGAAATATGACAAATGGACTAAATACAAATATGGGTTTTCAGACTGCTGGATTCGGTATGGGAGCAGGTCTCACCACTCAGAATTTCTTCAGTGGTCCAAGTGCAGCAGGAGCAACCAAGATGAACATCGTACCAACTGCCAGTATGCCAAACTACAGTCCTATGAATGCTACATCTGCAGTCTCTCCACTGACACAGCAAAACAGACCCCCAGATATGTCTGCTTTAGATAATCTTTTTGGTCCTCAAAAACCCAAAGTTAGCATGAAACAGTTGGCTCAACAGAAATCAAGCCAGTGGGTTAATCAGTTTGTACCACCACCAGGGTCCCCGAATGCGAGCAGTTCAGTTTTGGGACCTCAGATGAACATGATGGGACAGCCTGGCTTTGGTATACAGGGTAACCCTTTTTTTTCTCCTCAGAACTTTGCACAGCCAGCAAACACAATGACAAACAGCAGCTCAGCTAGTAATGACTTAAAAGATCTTTTTGGGTAAAATGTTTTGTTTTCTTCCTTCAAAGACTGATGAAATTTGGATCATGGGTAAGCTGATTAACATCTTTTTTGATTAGTAAAAGCACGATTTGGGGAGACTTTCAGCGCAGCAGAGTAAAGACTTTTGCACTGGAAAAAAGGCTGATGTTGCATTCACCTGGTACTGCAGTGGAATTGTGTAAGTGCAGAGTCATCTTACATGCTGAAGATTTCCTGTCTCTGCTGAAAATGAGAATGATGAATGTAGGATGCATATATGCAACTGAAAAAGAAGTATATCCGAATTATTCAGAGGCGTACTCAATCAACTGTGAAATTTCATACAAGATTTTGTTTCTTAGGTTCAGCAAAAATGCTTAGGGTATAATGATTCCAGTGAATGCAACCCTCTACAGTTACTTGTGCTGCCTGAATTTGGCACAAACTGTCATTTTACCATATGACAGTTTGAAAAAAGGAAATTCTTATGCTGGCCCAAAAATGTTGATAGCCACGTTATATAGAAAGAGCTCTAACCAATAACTGTGAAAGAGGCTAAGAGAGTGTATTTTGACTTTCTTTTCTATCTATATAAGATAATTAAAATTACTGTGGTAGTAAACTACAACAAGATTCATCAGGCATAAGAAATTGTTTTAAAATTTTGTACAGGTTTGGGACAGAGTAAGAACACCGCTTCAAAGGTCATGCTTGTTTACAATCTCTTTTATAATGCCAGGTCCTTGTTACAAGCCCCATAGCAAAAGCAGCATATCACTTAAGAAGGATTTTAAAATACATGTGGTGACTTCATCACATTTATTATATATTTGTGTTTCGGCTTATTTGATACTGCTTCTAACTGATGTGTAAAAAAGAAGAGTGGTAGATATGAAACCTCACAAAATGAATGTTCTCTATAAAATTCACACGTTGACTGCCACAACTGTGTAACCAGACGCACATTATATAGTTACACAGAAATACTTTGAATTAATCCATTATTTTTGGCTCAATTGAGAAGATGGAAAAGGATTGTCTTGTACAAGTTGCACATGGCTGTGTGAAAAAGCAGACTGCCGTAAATTGCCTTGACTAAAATGAACTGTTTAATTTTGTTTTAACTCAAGTCGTTATGAAGGATAGATTGACATGAAGTGAGTTCTCAAATATGGATTTGTAAGCTCTAGAGCATATGGTAAATACACAGGTATTTCAGATCCTTTTTATTGTATTGCTCTAAAGTCAATAAAGCTCTCCAGAAATCCAAATAGTAGTTTCTTCTACTTCCCAGAAGGTGTATGTTCAGCTTGCCCATGATGAAATCTCTGCTCTGTCTGATACTACTGTTGAAGTTTAACTTTTTCTTTCCTAAGAATTTCAAGAGCTTTCTTACATAATATTTTGAAGACTACAGATGGCTATTTTGAGAAGGAAAGAACTAGTTAGGTTTTTTATGGAAAGCCTACCTGCTTTGTTTTTCAAAGCCTTTCACTGAAGAACCTGTTCATTCATTTGCTGCTTAAGAAACCGAAGGGCCTTATGCTGTAAATGTGACTTGTATTTTATTATATTTCCACAGTTCCAAGCAGTAATAACATTTAAGCATATTTCTTAAAGAATCATTTATGTGTAACAGCTGCTGCCTTAGTCCTATTATTTTACAACACCTGGGACCAATGAAGTTGTGGTCTAGAAAACAATCCCTAACACATTGTAATGCTTTTGTGCTGTTAACATTCATGGTAAAGATTGTAGGTTATGTTAAGAGATCTGTGTAAATTTAAGTACAATACTAGAACTGTTGAACTATTTAAGTTCATTTGCTGTTACTAGTGCTCTATACTCTCAGTCACACTAATGTCTTCTTTTATGTCAACTCTTGAAAGATGTGTTTTGTTAGGATAACTTAAAGTAAGCCTTTGAAGAATTACTTGAATCTGTATTCCTTTAAATTATTTGGAAAATAAGTTTATATTGAAAGCAACATCTCATAGGACTCTGCAATGTATTAGATTAATACATCTATGGCAAAGGCAGTCTTAAATGTCAGTCTCCTGATCTAGGGTTTCAGTCACTGATCTCCCTGGACTGGGGGCTTTTCAGAACTGGATTTTAATTTAACTTATTGAAGGGGATAGTAACTGAAAATATTTGGTAAGATTTCATATACTAGACCTCCTAAACTGTGGGCTTTGGGGTATGTACTTTTGGCATGGGCTACACAAGAACATAATCTATTTCCTAAGAACAAAGTCAAAAAAATCCTGCAAGCTGAAATTAAAAGAGGCTCTTGTATGAAGTGGTAGTACAGTGGAATAAGTTCTTTGTCTCAAGCAATAGGATTTTTTTCCATTTATATTTGAAATATAATTGTGGTTTCTTGTTTGCTGCAATTTTCAGAATGAGCAAAACAGAATAACAACAAAGAAAACTGAAAAGGGTGCTCTATGAAAGTCATAACAAAATTTTCCAGTTACTTTAAAATTAAAAATAAAAGGTGACTAGTTAAAATGAAAGTCAAATCCCTCTCCCATGTAGATGCTTCCTGCTCAGTGTGTCAGGAAACTGTGTGTGTGAGGTTCTCTAATTATTTCTTCTTTAGTTAGAGGAAAGAGGACCTGCAAGAGGTAAGTCACTGTGGCCATGTACCACTTAGCTCCTGCTACGGTAGTTTTTAGGAAGCCTTGTCCAGTTGATCTCTCCACTTGCAAGTGATTGTCCTGAGGCCCTGCAAGAGGCTGGAAGACTCATATTGTGGCCAGAGGGAATACCGTTGTTTGAGAGCAGCAGTTGTACTTCACATCCAAGTTGTTTGGGAAAGATTGTGCATATTCCAGGAGCCTTCTGTGTCTGGACTTGGATGGAAAGCAGTGTTACATCTAGCTTGGCCTGAAGCAGAGGGTCTGCCTAGCCCTAATGTAAAATGAAATGGAAAACACAGGTTTGAAATAGGTATCTGATTAAGAGATTACAAATGCTGTTACTGAAATAGTAGCCTGATAAAAAATAAGTTCTTTTTTACAATGCCTTGAACAAGACTGTAAAGTACAGTACGTTTCTGCCCTTTTTAGTCAACCTAATTTAAAGGAAAAAATGTGGGAGCCCAGCAGGTTATGAGCATATTTTTATTCTGCTATGGAAATTAGAGCAGAGTCTGGGCTGAAGTGCCCATCCCAGATCGTTTACTTTACATGAATTTTAAAGGGGAGGTAAATAGAAGGAAATAAGTTCCTATTCTTTAATTGATTTATCTATATTATATTCTACACAAAAGGAGAAAAAAAGTAAAAACAGCTACCCGTCTTACATATGTGCATCAGTTGTGCTTTTGCTGTTCTGCTGTATGCTAAACGAACATGACTGTACCAAGACAGCAGTATTTTCCATATTAGAACTGTTGGTTCCATTTGGTTTTAAGTATGAGAATCTCTGAAGTAATCCTCTGAAAACTCAGTCTTATAAAGTAAACTAATCCTGCTAGAAAGATTGCATTAAAGAGGCTTGAAAAACCTTCTCTGCTTGGGCTGGTGGAAAGGAACGTTAAGACTACTGAGTTGTAGATTAGGAGCCCCTAGTTCTGACTCTTTCAGGAGGAGAGGAACAGCACAGGTGTCATTTCAGGGATGAAGGAGGGATCAGATTTGCTGTTTTTTCATCACACAAGTGGTGTGAATAAGGCACAGAACAGCCCATGGAACCTGCTCATGCAGAAAGGCAGCAGTGCCAGAGGAGTCTTTTGAAAGGTAAAGGGAGTCCACCAATTATGTGGGAGATGTGGAGAGAATTTTTTTTACTTGTAACATGGGTATAATGCCCTAGTTGGTTTTAGTGAAGATACTGTGATCTCCTCTTCGTTAGAAGTGTTGTGGGGAAGTTGTAGCCTTACACAGGTGCTGAGTACCCCAAGTAGAAGGCTGGATTTTTGGGTGTGTAGGCACACAACATTTCAAGCCTTATTCTTTAAAACTTTTCTGTTAAGTTTTGTCTGTTTAGCAACAACTGTTTCACATTTATGTGGAACCTTAATAAATACCCTGATGGCCTTTTGAAGTCAGGAAAACGTATGCTATCTTTTGTATTATAACCCCTGTTGTAATGTTATCTGTGTCTGTAGATAGATAAGTGTGTGTATAGATTATATGATTTTAGATTTTTCAGCTCAATGGCACCAAAAGAACCAAAAATTAAATGAGAAGTTAAATTTTAATCAAATTCCATAAAGCTTCCATACAGGTTATAATTATATGATACTTGTGTTATCTATTATAAATATACGTGCTTAGTCTGCCTACGTCTATGTGACTTAAGCATATAAAGGAAGTTTTTAAAACATAAGTTTATCAACACTGGATCTTGCATTGCATGGAAGTTTCTGGACTTTAGAGTGACCTTTGTTTATTGATTAGGAGTTTTCTATTGGGGATGGGTGGGGATGCTGATTTGTGCCATTTCCAATGAAAGAAATATAGGGGGGGAGAATACAGAAAAAGTACCCTGTTGTATATGTGATCCCTTTTTTTTTCTTTGTTAAGAGATATGCTGCATTTTATATACTCATTGTGAACTTTTACTCTGAAGTAGCTGTGAGGAAACCGATAGAGAGAATTTCAGGTGAGTTAGCTTATTTTCAAGTGAGGTCCTGCCTTGTACCTTACTTTCCATTAGGTTTTGACTGCTTTGCAAGGAGGTTATACAAGGCAGTAAAACCTTGGATTCATACACCAAATCCTCTTGCCTTCCAGGCCTCACACTTGTATCAGCAGGACAAATAAGCTCTGAAGTTGTATTGTCTTTAAGTTCTCTGAAAGAGTTCTAACTGCTGTACAGATTTCTGAGATGAAGTTGTAAATCAAAATATGTTATAGTGAACTCAGGCCATGTGCAAAATATTTAATATTTGTTTATTTGTCTAATTGTACAGTCTCTGTATTAGTGGCAGTTTAATGTCTTGATTGTAAAATATTAAAATTCTCATGAGATTTATAAAGTGATGTTACTGTAGTGTCGGCTGTGATTCATAAATAGAACTGTCATAGCATGGCATTAGTGTATATCCAGTTTATTGCACAGATCCTCTGAGACAAATTTATTCTTCTATCAACTTTTAGATCAGTTACTTTAAAAATATGTAAAAGGTACAGTGACAATTTTGAGAAATTCACATCACTTTGTACTCTGAATTAGGTTGCCTATGGAAATAAATGAACTTTTCATATTTTCATGTTGAAAGATATTTTTATTTAAAATTTCCATTAAATTAACTAATAGTAACTTCTGCGGAAAACTTTTTCACTGTATATTTAGTTTGAAATGCATCTTATCCCACGTACTTTTGAGTTCATTTCTTAGAGTGATTGCATGAAGGCAATATGTGATGACATTTTACAAATGTCTGGACAGCAAAGAATAGAAGTCCTGAGGAAAAACTGATACACTAGAGGTCTCTAAAATTACTTTTTCTGAAGGTGCGCTAAGCCCATGTTGGAATCTGGGGTTCTCATGCCACATAGCGATCTCAATTTGCATTTTCACTGCTTATTGACCCGGAAACCAGCCCTTTTCCTAAACCTGGGCTTCAAAATACAGTGCTTTGTCAGGTTAGTTTTCCAGCACTCTGAAGGAAGGTAATTCTCAGCTCTTTCTATGGTATAAATTGATAAACTATGAGACATCTGATCTGCTTAGAAGTATTGTTGGCTGGAAATGCTGTGGGAGGAGTAAAAAAAAAGGAAAAGATAGTTTAGGTGAAAATGGAAAGGTAGAATCAGGTGACTTCAGTTCTCTCTTCGTTTTCACTTGCTGAGTATGCCAGTAGCCCTATTCCTTCCACAGCTGTATCCATCAAGTGAGTACAGCCTTGTCACTGCTGCGAAAATGCCAGCCTTAATTTGCTCAGCAGATCACAGTCCTGATGTGACTTGTATGTCCTTTACCAAGGTAATGTTCTCTTTGTCCCTCTATTTCTGGATATTGATAGGATCCATATCTTGCCTGTTACTTAAGGAGGAAGGTCCCAAGTGCTGAAATCCAAATGTTTTGGGTTGGTTTGTTGTAACTTAAGGTAGAAATTTTCATAAACTCCTTCATAAAACTCTTCCATCTCTCTGCTTCATCACTTAAGTATCTCTAGTCCCACCTTTTAGATTTGTCATATACCAGAGCTTTAGATTACTCTTTTTTATATGTGTTTGTAGGGCTGTGTTATCCTATGGAGTTTGCAGCTCTGAGGAATGCAGCTCAGTAGGTGTAGGAAATTGGCTCTTTGTGAGGAGTTATGCAAACAGAAATGGTTCATTCAATGTTGTTTTCCTGGTGCCAGACAAAAGTGCACTTTTATCCTGCATCTCAGAAACTCCCTATGTTTGTGTCACCTGCTGGAGGCCACTGCACTTGCTCAGTAGATTGAAAAAGTGGCTCTTGGGAGCGACAAGGTGGATTCTGATTTCTTGTGCCAAACTTACAAAGCAGGAACTGAGTTTGTAGTCCTACCTGTGCACAAACCTAAGAGAAGCTAAATAAGTACTAATTATTCAAGCTCTAAAAAATTTTAAACTGTAAAATTCTGAAAAAAGCCCTTTTTTCTCTCTGTAGGATACCTGCCTATGAACTATACTGTTATGGCTCTAGTGCAGTTTCTTACTGCAAATTAAGGCACTTGTGGATGTAAAGCAGCTGGAAACTTAAAAATTATTGAGATTTAATGATCTGCCTACATCTACATACCAATTTTTTAAGGCTTTTTGTTTGTGCCATAGTTATTATTTGACCCTTTTTTTAATGGAATTTCTTAAAATACTTCACCTTTTGCACAACATTCAAAAGACTAAGTTTTACACTCTTCTTCAGTAATTAGCCATTCAAATCAAGGATAACGAAAGAAGAAGCTCCGTTTGAAACCACATCAATGAAAACATTGTTATCTTTGACCTGAAAACCAAGGATTGGGAGCTGAGGTTACTACATTGGTGTCATTTGTTTGTGTCTGTCTCCATGTCTCCTTAACACTAGTTTAGGATTATGCTTTGTAAGAGTAAACAAAACCAAAACTTTTTAGAGCTTCCATTCCATCAGGTTACTTAGGAACCAAGCACCACAAGGCAGAATAAAACTGCTGTTTTTCTGAACAGAAAAATCAAACATGAGAGCAGAGAACTAAAAAACTAGAACTACAAATCTTGGCCCTGCCATGCTGATGAAATAAACACCTATAGCACCAAAGCTGTGAGTGTTTAGCTGATGTCACAGAAATAACTTCAAATACTGCAAATCAGCAAAAAAGCTAATGAAGCAATCAGATGAGACTGTAACTACAGCAATAAATTTCATCTGAAGAATCTATCATAACATGGCACCAGATTTTTTAATTACCTTTTTTTTAAATTTCTAGAAACAATGGTGTCTTATAGTGATTGCTCAAAACCTTCATCTGTTGGATAAAACTAGCAAGAGAAGTAGTTTTTGATGTGGATTTCTGACTTGATAGATACTAAATGTCGTGTTGCAATTGAAGTGATTTCAATATAAAATACTATTGTATTTTCATTATTATCCATTGCAGGATTAAATTAATATTTAATCTGTTCTTTTTTTGTTATCTGGCAAGCAGGAAACTGTCAAATTAGTTGAGGGTTTTTTCAGTTTGATTGTGCATATATGCTTTATGTTTCCTAAAGAATTAATTCCTGGATTCTTACTGATTGACAACCGTTACAAGAGAAGGATTTACAAAGAAATAACACCTTTGCAATATCCTCACTGCCACATTTTGCAAACTGGGACCATACAGTTGAAGCTCTTTGATTAAACAAGCACTAAAAACATTTCTTAAGCTAATCAGATCATTAACTGGTGGCTGGGTAGGAGCTGTTTTCTTATTCTTTTCATGTCATAGGCAGTACAAAGCCTTGATTTTCTGCACGTTGGAGGGATTAAATAAGTGGAGGTCTCTTCACACATAATTGCCAATTTAACTGAGCTCAATCCCATGTATAGCAATTCTTTTGTCAGAATTTTCCTTTGGACCATGTGCCTGCTACTTTTCCAGGCCCTTTCTGATGCAGCCATCTCTTGCATTTTTTATCTCGGATCCATGCTCCCAAGCACCACGTGGCTGTGTAAAGTAAAAGAAGGGCAGTAAAAATCAGGGGGCTTTGACAATTATTTTTTTTTCTGGTGATACTTGGTAAAGGAATGCTGAATTTATGACAGTGACAGTCTGAATTTTGTGCCTGATACCTTTTAGCTGGAGGTTTGTGTTTTGTTATCAGGGGCTGAAGAAGGGAACCTAACATGAGGCTCTGCATCTTGGCTTGATGGTCCAGCTCTGGCAAGCTGATGGAGACGGCAGATGAGTAGGCATCTGTTTCCCTTGCTAGCTGTTCTACAGGCAGCATGAGACCAAAGGAGAAATGGTAAAAACAGCTGCAGGTAAGTGATCCAGAGGGCTACCGAATCCAGATCCCAGAGTAATGCAGCAACCCTTCAGAGCAGAGAGGCAGATTTCAGGGAATGGCTGGGAAAAAAAAAAAACAAAACAAAGAAAGAAAGACAGTGGAAAATGTCATCTCCAAAATGTCAGAATATCTAGTGCCATCTCCATGGGCTTGGACCCATTTTCTTTGAAATAGCGCCCCATGCCAAACTGCTCTGCTCAAATTCCTGGTGCCTGTGCAGAAGTGCTGGTTGATGCTGTCTCCTGGAAGAGCTTAACTGGTCCTGACAGCTAGTGCTGCTGCTGCTGGGCTGCTGCTTGAGCTCAGATTTAATTTAATCTTAACACACACATTGGAATGTTTCATTTCTGTATGTATATTTTTGTTGGAAAAGATCACTTTGTTAAATTGAATGACGGTAATTAGGAAGTTGAATAAATCCTTTTTTTCCCACTCTCTGTTTTGCTGGAGTAGATATTTTCTGGAGAAAGGTAGGTAAAAGATTCAATATCTAAAATATGTATACGTACAGATTAGAGTTAGTAAAAAACAACTTTATTAAACCTGTGCATTTTAAATCAAATTTAATTGAACTAAAAGCGCTGGCCTGAACTGTGCATTAATGGTCACCATGTCTTTCAAGACGCCATAGTTGTTTAATTTCATTTTTGTTCAGTTTCTTTTAATGCATGCATTGTAAGGGAAGAGAAGATTTTGCTTTGTCAGTGTTTCTCAGTTTCTTATCTTGGAAAAACTAGTGGGTTTAAATTGAAATAGAACTGATTTCCTTTCCAGTCTCTCAAAAAAATCTCAGGCAGTGCTGAGTATTTAGTTAGTGATTTCACCTAGCTTAGCGATGGGAATATCTTTAAAAGTCAGCCAAAAGCATGTGTTTTTAAAATTTTTTAATTTATAGATTGTAAGAGATGACATATTTAGCCACTGACATCTGTTGTCAGAACTTGAAATATTAATTGTAAGCAGAATTATTTTGCTCAATGAAACAAAATGTTGATTTATCATTTTAAACTGCATCTCCGTGTAATAATAATAATTTAAATGAGAGAGGGTTACATGGAAGGTATTCTGGAGCTTACTCTTTTCTGACATAAATAAACCCTAACTGCAGTTCAGCATAAGCACAACTCCCCCTTCAAGTAAACTATAGCATAGGTAGATTTTCAGCTGTTTTTTTAAAATTAATGTGACTGCTCAGTCATCCTTCTCCCTCATTCCTTCTCAGCCCTTTGCAACTTCAAACCTGTTGCCCACTTTGAACCCTTGTTTGGTGAAAGTGTTATTAAAATTCTAAAGGTAAAGAATTAATGTAAGTTTTAGGGTAACTATTACCTCACTAGAGGTACCAACTTCACCCTTCAAGTGAGAGAAGGTCTGTAGATAGAGATAGCTCCGGTTAGACAGTAGAAAATTCATGTAAGGAAGAGCTTCGGGAAGGCAGGTTTTATAAATTCTGATCTTCATATAGAAGCCGGTTTTATTTACATATCCCACAGTTTTGGTTTCCAAGAGTATTTAAAAGGGAAGAATTTTTTCATTAGCTTCTATCACGATGCTTTTCTTTAAAGAGTTCAGATCTAGGATTAGAGGAACACAATGAGCTGTGTGATGTAATTTGGTGAATCAATCAAGCAAGAGGCTATTTACAAGCAGGGTATCGCTACAGGTATTTATGAATAGTATGATACGTATGTACTACCTGGCATAAATTATCTGTTAAACATGGAGACAAGACGATACCAAAGACTATTCCCCTTTAAAATATATTTTCCTAGTAAGAGCAAAATGGAAACCACAAACTTGAAGAGATGGAATGATCTTTTGAGTAACTTGTAAGATTTCTAAAAACGTCAAAGCAGTTCCTTATGGATAGTGATAGGCTGTATATAAAAGATTGTAAGAGATGTTTATTTTCAAAATGACCTGTAAGATATAATAAAACTGCCATAAGGTGTCACTATAACCCAAGGAACCTTCAAATAAATGGCAAACATTATAGAAATGTTCTTATCCAGCTACAAGACTTTCCTTATACTGCTTTGTGAAAGTAAAAAAGGACCTTTTTTTAAAAAACATACTGCATTCCTGTATGCACAGAAATTATCATCAATGTATCTGTATTAGTTAGTGCAATGGTGCAGAAACTTTGTCCTTTTGTTTGGTGGAGAAAGACAGGTACTTCACACAGAAACTTTCTACATAGAAATGCTTTAAGACCCTCTTACTGTGTAAGGTGTAGGAGATTACTATTTAATAAGCAGTATCCAGTAAGGAAAATTATAAACAGGAATTCTTATTTCCGTTATTGTTTTACTTGTTGTTAGATCTTGGGAGCCTCTGTTTTTGTTTTGTGTCCAACTGTCATCAAATACCGTTCCTATCAGTGATCTGATCAGGAAGCAGAAACTAGAAACCAAAGATTAATTTTTTTAACTATTTGAAATTAGTGCTGGTTTTGCTGCAGTCATCAGGGAATCAAACATAGCATCTGAAAATTTGATTTGAGCAGACTCAACACAAAGCCTTTTAAGCCGGCAGGAAACCACTCAGTTCTCATATATGGTAAAATAGAAATTAGGATCCTGAAGTCTTCAAATCCGTCTTCATTTATGGAGGAAAACTATAGACATAAAGCCATAGGTTTCAAAACCTGAAGAACCATATTGATCATTTAGTCCAAACCCTTGTATAACATGGGATCCCAGGTCACCCCTTGCATCTTTGACATCAGATGCTGTAGATCTTGAAGGCTGAGAGACTCTGACAGTTGCCAATAGAAATACAGTCTCCAGTACACCAGTCACTATGCAAAGGGATAATTGATTTCACCCCAAGGTTTCATGGCTAATGATAAAATATGCTTGTCGTCTGAGTGAACCTTTAAGGCACCACTTAGGGACATGGCTTAGTGGTGAACTTGGCAGTGCTGGGTTAACGGGGGAATGCGATGGTCTTTTCCTGAAGGAATGATCCCACGATTCTATGAAATCTACCTGACAACTTTTTCACAGAATCACAGAAAATTTTGAGTTAGGTCTTGTCCATGGGCAAAGCACTGTCAAACTCACACTGCTGTAAATACTGAAGTCTACCAACTCTAAGGCCCATATGCAAATGAAACCAACATTCATCACTTCTGCTTCATTACTTTGCTCCATTTGGAAGAAAAGGAGGTATTTAAAACTTCCAAAGAGACTTAATTTTGAAACATTGAAATGTTTTAATTTTAAGAAATCTTCAGTTAGGAAGATAGGTCACCCAGGATTTTCTAGCCTTTGGTAGAAAGGCTACTTTCTACTTTACTTTAAGCTCCTTGGTAGGAGCTTAAAAGATAAACTCATCTTGCTTTACCAAAGGAAGGTTCTTCCAAATAACGAGAGCAAACTGTGATCCAACAAGTAGCCCACAAGCACCAGGGGTGTGATCACATGGCCTTGAACTGAAAAGAAACTGATTAAAAATTAACAAGGTTATTCTAGTGTGAGCTTGGCTGCCCAGGCTTTGCACTTGTGTGTGTTTCCACTGGAGGACCCCAGCAGCCTTTGTTTCCTGTTAAGGTTGATCACATAGCATGAAGTGAAGCAACTTCATGTTAATTCAGTAGAGATACCAAAAGGTTAAACTGACTTTCCCAGGGTGTGAGTGTCAGGGTGTCAATTACTACAATAATTTAGTATTTGTAAAAAGTTCAAAATTTTATGTTTTGCAAGCCTTGGAAAAAGTGGTTGCTTGCAAGGCTGTATCAGGAATCATAGTTATGAGAAGCACTCTTGTCTGAATAACACCTGCATGTGAAATGTGTATGCTATCCTGTCTGCACTGAAATCAGTAGCGAAAGTCTCTTTAAATGTGGCAAAGACTTTACCCCAACCATTATTTTGAGGAATCATTGGTAGGAGTAACATAAAGATGATTTTTAGGCCTTTCAACAAAAGAAATAACTAAAAAATTAGGTAGCCTCTAGGTGTGCTTTTACCTGTAGAAACTACTCTTCTAGGTAAGAGTTATGTTTATTGCTAGCTCTGATATTTGCACGCTTAGCTTTCTTAAGGGGCTGCTGCAACCCTGAATCAAGCTCTGTGTCTGCAAGGCAGAGCCATTTTTAGGGCACATCTCCTATATGTGCACTTGACCAGTTTCCAAGTTTTCTTACAACTCATTTTGTTCTTGAAAATTATCCTGAGGTAATGATAGTATATAAGCCCACAGCAGTGGCTGTCTGCATGCTGGTTTTAGGTCAGTATTGGTATTAAAACGCAGTTTTAATACAGCCTTACTAGGATTCTTTGAGGATATGAATCTGTAGTTTCGGTAGTGGCTACAAGTTGTGAGAGCCATATAGTTTTAATTTTGCAAAATATTTCTTTGCAAGTGCAGGCAATTGCTGTGTCTTGAACTTAAGACTCCAGCTTGCAAGTAGCAGACTTAAAATTAAATTATATAATATACTGTGTTTTAAGAAGGTCCGAGATAGCAAAAGGAGAATCACAGTGGGGTATAATTTCTGAAAAGAAAATTAGGGCGTAGGTTTAAAACAGGAAAGAAAAAAGTAGTAACAGTGGCAGCTGGGTCCATAAGGGCTATCACTTTAGGTCTTGTTAAGGGAGAGAGATTTCCTCAGCTGGTGCTCCAAAATGTGTACTGGGATTAGTCACATCGGGATTGCCATGGCCTCATCCAGCGCATTCTTGTTGGGAATTGGGTGGTGTCCCAGGGATGGTGCCCAAGCAGGATCAAGGCACTGCAAAGCTGCTGTGACTCTCTCTGCAGCTTGGAATCTGGGCAGCTAACTAGTCTGTGAACCTGAGGAGGAGGAAACACAAAAGCAGCACTACTCCTATGGAGCTGCCTCCCTGCAAGAGAAGCAAGAGTGAGTAACACCCTTTCTTTAAGCCTTAGGGAAAGGGTAAGTGAATTTGAAAAGGGGATATACTACTGCAGCAGTACGGAAGTGCAGGCAGTGAAGAATTGCAAAGAGTAAAGAGGAGAGAGGGATGAAACCTGCTCTGAGAAATGTGTAATTCTGTTAATGGTGAGGCAGGCAGCATTGCTAATGAGAGACCCCTACGTGCATGAAGGGAGAATACTGTGCCAGGGGCCAGCCGAGATATATCTCTGAGGAAGCTACTTGAATCAGTCCCAAATGCATGAAGGACAAACTTCAGACATCCGTGCAATTAGAGAATGAGTGGATAAATGAATAAACCCCCGGATTTTAAGTGTATCTTCTTTCTTGTCTCTGCTCTGTGCTTTCTCTATCTGAAGCAGGACCAGAACCCCAGAAAGGAGGGCAAGCTAAAACCTTCTGTTCCACAGCTGCTGGGAGGTACGGGTTTTGAACACCACTTTCCAACCTGAGCTCAAGTCTTCCAAAGTGAATTCCTTGCACTGGACTTTGCACCATTTTCAGTTCAGAGCTGGGTTCTTACACGATTTTGGGTGTTCAGCTGCCATGAGAACATTCAGGAAACTCAAATGTCAGCAAATTAATGTTTGTTTGAATGGAAGACAATTTCATTATATATTATTTTTGACATGTATACACCCTAAAACCATACATACCTCTGATGTCTGGCATTTGACCTGCTAGGGTTCATTTTTTGTATGCCTTGTGGAAATTGGAGACACTTTTATTGCATTGTGTGGGGCCTTTCGACAGTGGTGATTTGGCTGCTCTGGCTGTCTGCAGGAGCCAGTGAGCCAGGGTAAACTGGGGCCAGGCTTCTGGAGCGAGAAATCAGGAGGATTTATTTCCTTTTGCTCAGTTTGGAGATGGTCAGATTCAAACTTGAGCAGTGTGAGGAGGAGGCAGAGGAGGAGTAGGAGTTGCAGCTGCTCCCAGAGCAGCAGGACATGCTGCAGGGAGAGTCCCTGGGCAGTCCTTGAGTTGGCAGCGGGAGCAGTTGCTGTTCCATCCAACCAGACAGAAATACACCCAGAGAAGCTCTGCTAGAAGCATGTGGGAAGGTAGTGCTGGGAGCTGGTGGTCCCTACTGCTTGCTATGGGAGGACTGTCTGCAAGGACAGCTGTGCAGAGCCTGGAGTTTTCCGATGCTTCTCTACATCATATGAATTATTCAAAGAGGACAAAGAAACTGTAACCAGTTCTGCAACAATATAACTAGTTTTGCTCCCGCCAAGCAAAACTTTCTCTGCTCCTAAGTATATTCTCTCTTCTCTCTCTCTCTTTCCTCTCTCATTTCTCTCCTTTCCCTCTCTTTTCCACTCCTGGTTTGTACTAGGAATAAAGGATTTCAGTGAAAGCCTGCCTCGCATAGCCATGAGGAAGTGCATTTTCCAACATCCCCTTCCTCAAATCAGAGCTGGGACAATCCAGACATTTGGTATTTGTATTATGGAGACATCTAAAACCCAGAAACTGAGTGCCCATGCAAGGGGCCAGAAGAGGAATGGAGGGGTGGATGTATAGTTCTTTCACAACTTCGGCCCATATTTACATCCTATTCAATCCTACTCAGTTCAAACATCCAAATGAGGAGTTTGTAAATGAAAAAACTCATATATGATTTATTTCTCTGGAGGAATCACTTACTTTGTTGTTTCTTTTTTTTCTTCTCTCTGTCTGTAGAGTCTGGACAGACCAAGCTCTGAACACAAGTTACAGGGAAAGTGTGGCCACTGTGCCTGAAAGGATAATGACAGTGTAGGTCAGGATGAGGATTACCAGAACCATGGCAGCTTGCTCAGGGACACCAAGTGGCCTGAGGCAGAACAGGAGCTGGGGTTTATGGTTGGGCAGCAGCCTGCCCACCTGCCCTCCACATGGCAACTCTCAGCTGGGGACTTCCTGGGGAAACCAATTCTTATCCTGCTGGTGGCCTGATGAGGCACTCGTGGGTTCTTATTTTAACTTTTCTTGGGAGAGTAAGGTAATATGCAAAAAACAAAGCTCTCCCTTTTCCTAACAACTTATGAGGTTTCTGCCTTCCTCTTCACCCAAAGAACAGGGAAGGGGTGACAGGGAAGGGAGTATGTGAAATGGTTTGGTTTTTTGGTTTTGGGGCTTGGGTTTTATTTTGTTTCTTGTTTTGGTTGGGTTTTGTTTTGTTTTGTTTTATGTTTTGGGTTTGGTTCTGTTTGTTTGTTTTGGTTTGGTTTTTTTTTCTATTATTCTTTACTTGTTGTCTATAACCCAAATCCACTAACTGAGGCCTTGCCAAAAGCAGAAGTTCTTCAAGTGACTCCAGCCAATGTGCAGGCATGATGAGTATACTGGCAAGCTGCATTTCCACGTAAACTTTCATTAAGTACTTTCTGCCACACTAGGAGGAGTGTTGTCATCATGAAGTCACATGGAGTTGGACTGGTTGACCTCTTTGAGCCATGCTGTGTTTCAAAAATGTAATGGATTTAATTTATAGCCAGAATTCCACATGTTATTCAACCAGGTTTGCACCAGTGCACCTCTGCATCTATCTGCCCAAGGCCCCAGCAACATCAATAACAAATGACCAGGCTAGGGAAGGCAAGTTTGAGTTCAAACCAGCAGGTGAATTAGGGTAGGGGAGCTCCCCTGGGTGGGGGGGGTACACAGTGAATGGGAACTGTAGCTTGCAATAATTCCCTCACTGCAGAAAGGACTCATAAATGTTTAATAAACTTCTGGCCCTTGCCACAGATGAGGTCTTATTAATGAACTGGAGTGGCTTGAGGACAGGTATTGTGTCCGTTACTATAGCACCACCTTGCACAGGATATCGGCATGAAAGAGGCAGGGGAGGGAGGGAAGGAGAGAGGGAGGGATGCACTGAGGATGAGCCCCAGCCAGCCAGCCAGCCTGAGGTTTGCCTGTGGAGCAGGCAGCTCATCCTGCCCAGGGACACTGGCCCTCAGCAGCACCTCCAGCTCCCCAGCTGCAGCCCCCAGACGAACTGCCCCTGTGCAGGTACCGAGCGCGCACAGATGCACAGCAGAGCTGCTGCAAGTGCAACGCCAAGTCCCTGAGTGCTTCTGAGGGGGCTTCGCTCCAGAGCTTTGCCCTTCTGGATTTGGAAGATCTGCTTTGATTTTTTTATTTTTTTTTTCCTTCCATGCTCCTTTCTTGAGCAACTGGTTGGTATTGCAGAGGTCCCCAAAGGGACCTGTGGAGGCTCCTGACTCTGGCATCGGGAAATATGACAGCAGAAGTGAATGCTTGTTGACATAAGGGATTTACTGAAGAAGAAAGACAAAATGCCTTTCAAAGGGCTCAGTTCACTGAAAGAAAGATTTTTTAACCCAGGAAAGGAAGAAGTGAAGAACACCATTAGTGACTCGCTGGGGAATCTGAGAAGGTAAAATCCAACAGAATATTCCCAGATGGGTCCATTGCTTCAATTTATTAAGCGAAATCCAGTATAGAAAAATGTGTAAACACAAAACAGAATTTAAAGTTGTAAAATTAATATCTGAGTTCAGAGGGTGAGATACCTCACTGTAAGATAGAAGATGTAGAAGGAGCACTGTTACAACAGCATATGACTATAGATCATAGAATATTTATATTAAACAAAAAAAGGTGAAAATAAGTTATGAAATAGTGTTGTAATATTACAATGAGCTTGAAAAACTGTTTAATTAAAAAACTTTTAATTAATTACATATGAATAATTCTGTGGTTTAGCATGCATGAGAAAAAGTAATGATTTAATAGGAATTAACACTCCCAAATGATGCCACTCCTGAATGGCATCTTGACTTAATGTTCCTAAATTACAGGTTTTAGGGTTCTTTAAATCTTGTTCTGAGTCAGTAAGAGAAAATGTATTAAATAGAGATGTGTATGTGTGTGTTTACTGAGACTAGCAAATTAAATCGAGAAAAAGGAGAAGCAGCTGTTTGCCAGCAAAAAGATAGAAAAGATTAAAGATTTTCATCTTAATCTGAAACAAAAAATGGAGAATTTTTATTTTTAGATAGATGAAAATCTGATGTAACAAATGACCAGTTCCATAAAGGGAAAGAGATTTCTCATTTAGATGGAAGATTATTTCTCTTAGTTATGGCCACTGACAACACTTATTCGTGTAATCAATAAATGAGAGCCAGAGGGTTCAGTGGCATTTCTTGCATGCTTGATGTTAAGTGTTTTAAATCTTTGCGTGGAACAGGACAACATTTTAACTGAAAGTGTTTCTAGTGACTGAACTGTATTTGCTTTCATATCTACCCCTTTACCATCTTTTAAGAATGCTATTTTGATTCAAGATACAGTTCTTGGCACATATGAAATGCCTCTGATAACAAGAAAATGTGTAATAATTTACATATATTATACTATAGAACATATATGCAAGAGAATAAAAACGTACACTTCTAAGAGATGCATAATAGGAACTGGTAGATTGCCAGTTACTCTATTTCTGTATTATGTGTACAAAGTATTTGTGTTCTACACAGTTTCTACTTAACTTTTTTTTTTTTCATTTACAGTGTTACAGATGAAGTCTGACATTTTGCTTTTTTTACTTTTACAATACTCTACAGTAATTCTAGGGAATTAGTTTTTCTTTAAGAACATTGGATTAAGTCACTTATTCAATGATAAATTTTCTTTGCTGTGGACTCTGCTGGCCAAATTTGACCAAAACCATGTAGGGTTTCTATCTAGTGAGTATGTGATGTAGCAGTACACTGAGTTCACTTTAAATTCCTCTTGTAGCCATTTATCAAGGATATCATGCTGGTTCCTACGCAGTTGATAGAACTGGCATCCAGCTTCAGCAATACTACTACTGAATCAAATTAAATCAAATACCAGTTGAGATAAAAGAGAGTTTGTGAATGTAATTATTTTCTGTTTTAAACATATGTATCGTAGTGCTTTCCTTAGATACACTAGCCAGCAGAGGAAATAATCTGAACTATAAAGTCTTCTTTTTTACTGTGTTTGCAACCAGGTCTATGTAATAATTGATGCAACTTTAGCAGTCTTGAAGGAGATATGCAGCCATATTTGAAGGTTTCTGTAAACAAATGAAACATGCATGTTTTTAACTTGAACTCCATTCTCTACAGCTTAGTCTACAAAAGATAGCATACACTTGTGTTTTGACATGGTGGTACCTGTACATATGTATCAGCTGCAACCTTGACTTTGCTCTTTATCCAGTCCAATTTGCGTTTATTTGGTGTAAATCAGCAAAGAATTTGTTTTCTGTTCTAGCATTTGATAGATGATGAATTATATTAATGTGTATTCTTTATTAGGCCTTGCAGTGTGATTTCACTGACTACAGTGTGTTGATGTGGGGTCAAAACTAGCAAAGCGCATAGAAAAACGCTTTTTAGCTTTGGTAAATATGACTAGTCTATGCCTTCCCGCCACATTTCCTCTGTCTTGCAAACAACAGAAGCTGGTACCTGGCCAGAGCAGCTGCGAGACACTGGCTGCTCCATAGCGATTGTCCACAGTTGAGCTCAAGCGCTAAAGCACAAACAGCATAAAGAACAAACAGCACAAAGTGACTCACTGACCTTCTCATGGGTGTGCAACAACCTCAGATTATTTTGTGAGTGCTGCAATATAAGTCTGTTCACTGGAGGTGACTTTGCAGTGTTTGGATCCTGGAAGGGAGGCAGGGAGGACTGAACTGGGAGACTAAAGAGCCATCCTTTCTTTAGGCCTTGTGCAGCAGTTTCATTTTGTGAGGTCTTAGAAGATGTTCTAGAAAATGTTTTATGTGTTTTGTATAAAATATTTTAATGCAAAAAAATTTTTTGTCTTGATTAAGTATATGCAATGAGGCAGGAAAAATAAAAAAAAAAAATCACAGGATTCAAGGCTTGGGTGAATGAACATTAAAGCTGTGGCTCTGTAAACCTTATGTTTCCCAGGAAGAAAAGCTTTTCATGCAGAGCTTCTTGACAGCCACAAACACTTTGGTCCTTCTGTGAACTTAGTGCAGTCAAAGAAAAAGTCATGAACTGAAGTAAAATCTTAGGCTTTCCCTGCTTAAGGATTTCAGGAATGTTGGACCAGCTAAAGGCAACTGTGGGGTTGTGACTGGGAAGTGACTGAGTGAGTTTACAACTATATAATGTCACTTTTAATGTTAAAAGTCATATAGGCTGTGTCACATGGCTGCTGTATGAGGTCTGAGCCCTGACAGGTGTAGCTCTGGCTGCTGCAGATGTCACTTGGTGAATTAGCCTAAATTACTAAATGCTGCAACTTGAAGGTGAGTGATACACCCTTGCACCAGGCAGGGCTTCTCTGACTGTGCTGGACTCTCAAATTTTCGCTTTGCATACAAATAGAGAGAGAGTTTAGTGCCTCCCAGACCACTGTGAGCACGAGGTGGGGTGTCCAGATTCAGCTGATTTATGAGTTGTCTTGTACCACGGGGTTAGTGCAGGGGCACAGTGCACACGTGCGGCGCTGCGGCACCCAGAGCGCACCCGTCCCTTCAGTGCGCTGAGACTGCGCTGAGGCGAAACTGCAAGGTTCCTCTGCAGCCCAGGAGATGCAGTCCCTTGGTGTTTGAGACATGCCCTGAGTTTCATGGAAATACTACATAGAAACCAGCACGAGAGGTCCCCTGCACTGAGTCAATTAAGAGAGCTTGCCTGTCTGTACTGGGATTTGGTACCAATGCATCAACTAAAGGATTTGGTATGGAAAATTATCAGTTGGGCAAATCCCTGAAGAGTAAATAAGATCCCAGAAGTTTATATCTGCTTTTGAATAAATGATATTCTTCAATAATAAGTGTATAGGTTTCTGAAGTTATGCAGGGATCATCATAATTACTGGATTTGTAGGTGTGAGGTTCGAATATTGTGTAGGATGGTGTTCCAGCTGCCTGTGAAAGACTACAATGTCTGGTGAAATCCATTCTAGAGTCTGTTTTAACACATGGTAAATATTAACATTTGCCTGTTATTGTAGAATTGATGAGTTTTTAATCAAATTGAATTAAATTGTATGATTTTAATCTACCTACATTATCAATTGAAGAAAGAACTAGTTCCTATGCTAAAAATCCCATAAATGCAGGTTGTCAAATGTATATGAGCTCTAGGGATTTTATTTATTACTGGTAGGAATTTTTGATATTTCTTTAGTTCTTTCAAAATTCTGTATATGCCAGAGTAGCCATTCAATAACGAAAAGAAATTTTGCATACAGTAATTATGACATTTGGGCACAGAACATGGATACAGATATTTTCAAATAGCTTAGCTCTTCTTACTAGCCAAGTATTGTATGTCTGATGTAAAAGGGAAAAACATACACCTAAGGAGCAAACATATTCTATGAAGCACAATGCTCTTCTGCATGAGGCAGATAATTATAGGAGAGCACTGGCCCTGAAGCAGTATTCTTCTAAATCACTGATAAAAGGTTTTGGTGACACTGCCAAAATATGTAGATTAATTGGAAGATATATTCTTCATCTTTTTGTGGAGTTACCATATCTTCATTATATACCTGTTCAATAAAATAAAACCAAAAGCTAGGTCAGACACTGGCTCTGAGGATGTCTGCACTGCTCTAATGCCTGTGGTTTTGGAGTGCTATTGTAAAATACTTTTCTCCAAAACAAACCTGCTATAGAGGGCTTGGCATTAATCTTTGGGGGTATAAAATATACTGTATAGATTTGGTATCATGGATCAGTGCTCAACTTGCTTCTATTAATTAGCCAAATACAATAGCAAAGCAATTAATTTTCCTGTAGAGATAATATTGGTCCATAGTGTTAGTCTTAGCTCACCACTTTTAGCAGTGAATCTGGAGCAGAAGGATGTTTTCATGCCTATCTGAATTGACAGCCAGCTGAAAACATCCAGCTCAGAACAGATGTTTTGTCTTTGCATGATGTGTTTATTCTTTGCCAGCTGCCCAAAATAATGAACCAATTAAAGTCTAACATCTCTCTTATAAATAGAGGCCAGTAAAGGTACAAAAATTTAAAAATTGTGCTTTGATTTTGTTCAATCAATATCTTATTTTAGAGGAAGGCAACTAATTTATTTCTTTCAGTTTGTTAATAACCCTTTTGAGGTGAAAGCAGTTCTAAAAAGTAATTATTCAATGGTCTTTTCACTTCTGGAGGTCTTTATTTTTGATATTTTATGCTGTTTACGTCTACCTATATTAACACACAGAGCATGGAATATATGGCGTCCCCCTTTTAAAATGCCCAACTTCATTACTCCCTGTACTCTCATTTCACTAACAAATGCTGTTGCCCTGCCAGTGAATCATAACTTCTCAATCACCCTCAATAACACCACAGCAATATTATGTTGCCTGTGTTACCTTGCACTAATGCAAAGTCTGCTCCAGCCTGACCATGAGCTAATGATCATTTTGCAGTGAGCACGAGTTTGAGAAAGGGATCAAATCAAATAATTCTGGGAGTTCCCTTTTGACCCCAAACACTGGGATTCTAGTGTTTCTTGAAAATGTGACCTGACAGCCTGTAACATGCTTTTTTTTCTTTTTGCTAAGACTAAGACTTGAAGTAATGATACATTAAAAAAGGAATTATGATTTGTATTATGATACATTTATGATATGTAAAAAGGAATAATCTAGCAAATGATGCACCCGTTAGTTCTGAAGCCTAAAAATGATGAGATTTTTGAGTGGAACTTTATACTGGAAAGATATATATAAGTCCCCAAGAAGCTCCCCAGGAAGCTATACTTAGCACCTACCCATTAGTACAGAGTACTATTAGATTATGGGTAGTACACTGGACTTTACGCAACTGGAGAAACTGTGATTAAACCAACCTAAAAAACCCAAGCAGCTACTGTGTAGATAAGTCAGGTGTAACCTATCCATGTATGGTCTGTCAATATTTCTTTATAGTCTATTTTTATATGGAAAACTAAAGTGTCTCAGACTTAAAATGCACTCAGCCGGATGTGTGAAAGAAGGAAATAAGTTATTCCTTATCAGAAAAGAGTGAATGAAATAATTTTCTCATCTTATGTGGGAAGCTGGGCTTCCTTTACATTAACTAACTGTTCATATTTTCACAGTACACCATGTAACTTCATGACAGACACAAAAGGAGATGGATTCCAAGATCACTTCTTTAAAGTGATGCCAAAACTGCAAGGCTTCGTGATGTAGCCCCTTAGTAAACTCTTAACGTTAAGATAGTGGATAGTGTTTGGTGGGCTAGTCATGTATTCATGGCCAGTCATGTCCTTCAGATTTTCAGCATGTCAGAAAACCCATATTCTGCATTTAAAACAAATGCTTGGAAAGTTAATGTCAGGAAAGGAATTACCTAGCTCTGGTCTGGGGCTTTGTGCAGTTCTTTCACACCTTACTTTTTCTACTAGAGACTTTCTCCAGTCCTTGCAGCATGATGTTAATAACCCTAATCAGACTGGGAGACCAAATTAATTTTTAATTGCACTATCATGCAATTCCAGATTACATGGAAATGCCGTTTTGTTTAATAGTAGTCTCTGAGCTATGTTGCTTGTAGGACTAGGAAAGACTGGCCATGCAAAGCCAGAGGAGCTGCAGTCCTGTGTTAGTAGCTGGTGGGCAACCTCTCACAGGCTGATGCAGCTGAGTGCCACTTGCTCCTATCCCGAGTAAATGGGGGAGTTTCCATCCCTGGCACCTTCCCTCCCAGTTTCTCCCAGCTGCACTGCAGTTGCCACACCAAATTTGATCTCAGGCAAAACCCTGTCAGCCTCCACTGCTGAAAAATGGTGAATCAACATCCCAGAAGGTCCCTGTCTTCCTTCAGATCTCATTGAACAGTAAGTATTTTACACAGAGGGCAATATGTTCAACAGTAGGAGTTGCATGGGTTCACTTTACAGTGGCATAAGTCCTTGTGGTGAGAGAGATGTTTCAGAGAAGGGGGAACATGTGGCTTCAAATCCCTTTGGGAAGAGAAAGTCTGGGCCTGTGTCTTCTACATCTTAAGTGCAGGCTCTGATGCCAGAGACTTTTTTTCCTCTGCAGTACAGCCTTGATTTTTGTCTCACAGGAGAAAACAAATTCCAACGAGGTTTGGGCTGAGCAAAACCATGATTTGTGTTGTATTTGCCCTCTTCTTGAAATCTACTGGCAGCTATGCTCAGTAGATTTCATAAGAGTTAGCAGGTGACTGGAGCATGTAACTGTCAATTCACATTTCAGCAAATTTTACTGAGACAAAAAGGCATCTTCAATTTTTCTTTCTTTGTCCATTTAGAAAAATTGATGGCATCAATGCAGAGGAGGATCACATTGAGCTGACAGAAGAGGGGCGACCCGTGCAGGCGAGAACCCGCAAGCCAGCGCTGTGTGAATGCTATTGCTGTGGGCTGCCCAAGCGCTACATCATCGCCATAATGAGCGGTCTGGGCTTCTGCATCTCCTTCGGAATTAGGTGCAACCTGGGTGTTGCCATTGTGGAAATGGTGAACAATAGCACTGTTTATGTCAATGGGAAGCCAGAGCTGCAGGTGAGAAAGCATCTTTCTTTCACTCTTCTGAGCAGATCCCATTGCAAAATCATTGAAGTGCCACATAGCGAAGAAGTGTGTATATACATATCAAAAATCTGAGGGATTTCTGAAATACGTGAGTCTTGATTCACATAGATGTGCAGGTACTTAATTTCTATTTATGTGATGAAGTCATATTAAAAATCTGTAAAATCTGAGGATTTGCAATGTCATAGAGAGGATGTAAGTAGTAGAAAGGAGAACTGAAGTGGCTTGCATGTCTATGAGGTCCCTGATCTTTCAGTTGTAGACAGATTTTGCTGTGGTGGCAGAGGCTTTTATTATTTACTATCTCTCAGGCAAACATGCTCTGATGCTACTACAGAAGGAATTATTAATTGTTTTATGTAGGGCTGTACCCACTCTATTCAGAGCAGTGGATAGCTTTCCAGATCTTAAAGCAGTCACTGGCAATAAGGCATTGAGTTATCAACAGTGTGGACTCTGCCTAGAGGTGATTCAGAGCTAGGTACCAAGTTATTTTCAAATTTGCAGTAGATGGCATGTGATCCGCAGCAGATGCTTACATACCTTTATCAATGCACCCAAGGAACTGCAGGTTCAATCCATACCTTAGTTTTGCCTGTCCTGCCTTGGTATATTGCTGTGATGTCATGAGTCTCTTAATGGACTTTAGGAACTTGAACCTTTACATTTACTCTACTTGTTGACTCATTTTTTGATATCTTTTGAATATTTTTGTTCCTAACAAATTCACAGGAATATTGACTCTCAAATGAAATGCTGTGCAATTATTCATCAGCTTTTCTCCTAGATATTTTAACTTTTGGCAAAGAAAAGTTTAGAAAGCATCTATAGTAAATTACCAAAGTTAAAAGTATCCTGTCTCCATTACTCATAATGATAGGAGCTATTGATCTGCAAAGGTCAGAGGTGATGCTTATGATTCTAGGACTGGGGTTTAAGTAGATCTTTTTTCCCTTCCCACATTATTCTATGGCCAGTCCTACGGTCTTTTACTCTTTGCTTCCTAACTATCAAGCAGAGTATTTCTAATCAAACTCCATAAACCCCCAAAAGATTTACTAAGTGAATGAAGAATTTCTTAGTGGGGAGCAGCTCTGCAGAAAGGGACCTAGGGGTCCTGGTAGACAGCAAGACCAGTATGAGAAGACAGTGTACTGCTGTGGCAATGAAAGCCAACAAAAAGCATCACCAAAATCATCACCAGCAGAGACAAAAAAGTCATTCTCCCACTCTACTCAGTACTTGTCAGGCCACACCTGGAATACCGTGTTCACTTTTGGTCCCTCCTGCACAAAATAGATGTAGATAGGCTGGAGACCATCCAGAGAGGGCCCACAAAGATTAATAAAGGACTGGGAAGCCTACTGCATGAGGAAAGGCTGAGGGGGCTGGGTTTGGTCACCTTGAGAAAAGAAGGCGTAGGAGAGGCCTTATCATCACACTACAGTATTTATTATTATATTTCTTTTGCCAAGAAAGAATGAAGCAGACAGTCCTTGAGATCCACTTTCCAACCTGGTATTCCATGGTTCTATGAATCTAGTTCTTCCTCAGCTGCAATTTCCTCTGACCAACTCCTGCTTAGAATCGCTGCTCGATCTGTATTTATTCAGTATAATCCCTGCTCCCTGTGATCCTGATGGGATTTTTTGAAGCAAGAGAAAGGATGTGCCTGCATAGGTTGGGAGGCTCAGAAGAGGTAGTTTCAGGAAATTGGGATAAATTCCTTTCCCAAATCTAAACTTACACTGTTTGGCATGAGCCTGAATCAGAAACTTTTTCCATATCCCATGGTGTTTCTGCCTTCAGAAATTAGCACGACCTAGAAACTCATCTGGAAATCACCAGCAGAAAATTAGGTATTTATACAGAAGTGTAGCTCAACACAGGAAAGTGGGTCTCTTGTCAAAACATACGCTGATGGGGAGGGAAACCATTTTGGCTTTGTAAACATGTCTGGCTAATTAATGCCATCTTTCTCCCTGCAGGTCAAACAGTGAGCTGGTTTTTAGTTTGCTTGTTTGGGAGGAAAAAAAATCAACGTACTGGGAAAAACTGTTCTTTTTACACGCAGAAAATAATACCAAAAAATGAGCTATTAATACCAAAAAATGAGATTTATCACTACAGTTGTCATTTCTTTGTGGTATTTTAGTGACAGTTTTAATCCTGATTCCAAAAGACATTTGTGCTGCTTCCTCAGATCATGCTTAGCCACCTTTCCCCGCCATGTGATTATCATGAAAATGATCCTGAAGCAAAACATAGTGGTTTTTTATTGTTTGAAAAGAGTTCTTCAGAACTGAGGGCTCATTGAGAAAAAGTTGACACAGACAGTACTGTAATTATACTGAGCCAGGCCCTTTCTGACCTCACAGAATGGAGGGCAGGAAGGACACCTTGGATCCACCTTCCTTTTTTTCACTTTCTTTATGTTATGCCCTGGGATTTGGCTATCCCTCTTCTGAACAAGGTGTGTCTAACAAGGTCATCAGAAAACAGGGAGATCTTCATTCAGGAAGAGCTTTGAGAAGCCTGAAACTGCTTAGTATTTGAGGATGAGAATGGTGAAAGTGTTTTTCTTGGCTGCAGGCATTTTTGTCTAGGATCCACCTATGACCAGCCTATGGCTGGCTTTTTGCATCCAAATTCAGCCCTACAGCTGGCATCACTTTTAATAAAAGGTAAACTAGTCACTAGGTAGTGTTATCTAGTTTTATTTTCAGATTTCCTTGTCTTCAGGTCTTATGCCCTTCACCCTCCACCTTCTCTGCTCCCATGCCACTTAGTGCTGATAGTGGATGTCAGTGTTCAGCCCTGACAGGGAGAACCATGGATAAGCCTGACCAGGAGTTGAGCCCCAAAAATTTAAGCAACCTTGATAAACTTGGGAAAATAGGTTGAAATCCAGCCATAACATCAGACTAGAAACAAGGAAGGGTTCATATTGATTATTAGACTACAGGTATTGGATGAATCACTGACACACAGGGATAATGGTCTGACTTACGTTCCCAATACGATCAGTCCACCAGAACAATTGCTCAAGACCATCAGGGTTGGACATACTCTCCGTCTCCCCCTCTGATTTGCCATTGGATTGTGACTGGAGTCACCAGGAAAGGCAAATCATCGTAAGGCTGAGAGATCTTGTGACTCTGTGATAATAAGGTGTTGGAGCACCAGGCAGGTCACTAGAGGGAAAGAAGTGAAGAAGAACAAGTTGGGGAGCTTATGTGCTGGAACAGTGGAAAACATGAATTACCAGTTTGCAGCACCTGGTCACTGTTATTTTCATCTTAAAAGCAAGGAGTGTGAATGGCACTATAATACCTAGCAAGGTACCACTGAAAGGCTTCAGGTCCTTCTTATAACTCTGAGCAGGCTTAAAAGCAAAGGTGTCAGAATGAAGTAGCCCAGGGGGAAGCAGTGGCAAGCGGAAAAGATGAAGGTCCAATGTTAACTACATTCTGGCTGAGACCTTTCCCCCTCTTATCCACTCAACTGAAAGCTAAGAAAAAAAGCAGCAATCTCACATGGAAATCAGATATCCTTTTGCCTTAACTGGGGTTTCAAGCTAAGCAACCCCAAGCAGCCAGTGTAAAGAGGCTGCCTTGATCTGGAGGATGGTGTGACTTCTGTGTGATTTTCAAACAATAATTATCTTTCAAGAGTATGCTTCATTTTACAGCATTTTCCCCATTTCCTTTAAAGACAGCCCAATTCAACTGGGATCCTGAGACCGTGGGACTCATTCATGGCTCTTTTTTCTGGGGTTACATTGTGACACAAATTCCGGGAGGGTTCATTGCAAACAAACTGGCTGCTAACAGGTAAGAAAAAAATAAGCAAAAGAATTAAGCTTTAGAGCATGATGACTGTTTTACACTTCTGTTTAAATGAGCATTAGTAAAATAGTGAATTAATATGTTACAGAAATGCACATTTGAAACTGAACATGCGGTGTTTATGTCTATAATTAAAAATGGGACTTGATTTCTATTACAGATCTATTGGTAATTCTTCCAGTTTAGCTAGTTCATGTCAAATATTTATACATTTCTTCTCTAAACACTAATGCTTTCTGGAGAGTGTTAGGAAAATCACACCTGGTGCTTCAGACAATGGTTGTAGCATTTGTCTTTCAGAAATTGCCTTAGTGCCTTTTAGCTCGACTTAACATCAGACAAGAATTTTCCAACAAAATTTTACCTTTCTCTTTTAAAAATTCCATGTGGACTGAAGCAAAACATGAAGGAATTACGGAGCTATTTATGTTCTGAAGTCACAAATCTATGCTAGTGCACACAAATATCCTGGCAATGGCTAGATCCAGTACTGACTGTAATTAGGATTGCATAGAACTTGCAATAGAGCCTCATGATTTCTGTCTGGTGAACTTTGAGCATCTATACGGATTTCCTTTATGATCAATGTGTTTTTCAGCTGATTTTATTTATTTAATTTTTTTTAATTCAGCTGCTTTAGAAAATGTGAGTAAGAAAAGTGGTTAATTTTGTCAACAGTAACTTTGGGTTTGGGCTTTACTTCAAAAAGTCCTCAGAACTTGGAACGTGATCTCTGAAGACAGCTGGTTGTGAATGAGCTCATGAGATGTACATGTTCAGTGCATTTGGGATTTTTAGATTGAAAAAACCAAGATAATTGGTACTAATTTCATTCTCTGTAAACAAGATGTGATTTAGCTAAAAAACACTGTCAGAATTGTAAAAGGTCTTTAGCACCATTTATATGTTGTTTTGCCCTAAATCAAAATACTTTGCTCTCTGCATTCTGCAAAGAGCTATAGGGATTACAAGACTGCCTGGATGTTCTTCCCACCCTGTGTCATTGCAGAAATTACTCCAGAACAGTAATTTCATCTCACAGAATTGCCCAAAATGTTCAGTCCCAAATCCCCTCTATCCATAACCAAAAGTTACTCAAAGTTCAGTTTGCACTGCTTTCCTCAACACTGCTAGCATTCTCAATTATTTGTTTATCTACCACATAACAGTGCCTAAGCAGAGTATTTTTCCATCTGACAAATAAGACAAACAAATTAGCTAAGCTTAATCATTTCCCCAGCCTTTCTAGTTTTGCTACCAGCTTTTGCAGCAAAAGGGCTCCAAAACACAGATGTGCACACTGTTGGCTGAATAATTCAGCACATTATTAGTTTGGCTTTTGTTTCTTTAATTTACTTGCAAACAGTAAAATCAATCCTGTTCACACTGTAACTCAATGTATTCTGTCAGCAGACTACTTCCTTAAGTGCATGTTTCCAACTCAATCTAATGCTCCACTACAATATTACATTATAGATTTCACTGTTATAACTGGATTTAGGAGTAGGATTTGCTGAGGAACAAAAATAGTTCAAAAGCTGAGCTTGAAGAGAATTTCTGTTTGCAGTAATAGGATTCACAGGTCTGGCCAAGTCCATGTTTTTCCTTTATTCCTTGTTTACCTGACCAATTTCAGCTTAGGTAGATTCACCAGTGGTGCCGAGTTGTTGTTTCAGAGGGCTTATTTGCTAAGACACAGGATAGGAAACCAGGAGTTTTGGGGCCAGTGAACTCACCATCCCTAGAAAGAAAAATGCTGTCTTTTGTATCATCTGTACTCTGGAAATGAGATTCTATCCTACTACTGACCTCACAGATTTAGGCAAAGGTTTTTTTGCCACCTGTTTAAACTGCGCAACCTTGAACATACATGGACACCTCCACCCCAGGAAATTCTCTACTGCACATAATTATCTGTAATAATGTGGGATTCAAATGCATCTCAGAATGGCTGAAAATATTGTTTTATGGTTTTGCACCAAAACAATCTGTCATTTGCTCTATACATTCATCATTTTATACATCCAAATTGATGTAGGTCAGCATTCCACCCGAAAATTTGTGAACCGTTTAGTGACATCATCCCTTTGACTTGCTGCTTATCCTCAAACGTGCGTCTAAATGTAATTTCATCATTGCTTGGTGTATACATGAAACATCTCTTGATATCAGTGTTCAGTAAGAGCAGCCTGCTGGGCAGAGGAGTCTGTTGCTGAAGAAGTACGTGTTGATCCCAAAGAGGCAGCTGCCTGAGGATCATGGTAGTGAGGAGAGAAGAATATGTGAATGAATTGAAAAGAAAATGGGATATTTTTAGTCAAGGTGGAGACCAACTTCTTTGGGATAAATGGCAGTGAAGTGCTGAAAAGATGCTGCCTCTTTGTGGAAACAATACTCAGCCTTTTAAATAGTAGCAAAAGAGTGACTGGTTCTAACTCAGTATAAATGATGCATTTATAACCCAGGCATATGAAGAGCTGGCATTAAAAGAAGTAGCAGAGATCAGAAACTCAGTCTTCAGAGCTACCTCTTTGGATAATTAAACACATTCTCTTTCTCACAGTTTATTCTTTCACATGTGTATTAATTTACATGATTTGCTGTAGTTCCATGAGCGAATTGCATTATGATAACAGACCTGATATTTCTATTAGTGGTAAAAAAGCAAGGTACAAAAGTCTTTTCTTCACTGATCATAATAGATAAAAAATACTTAGTTCTCAGTTATATGTTTACTTGGCTTTGAAAGCAGTCTTCTAAATGTCAAGATATGACTGTGGCCTTTTTATTCTAGTTCATATTTTCAGATTGGTTTCTATATAGATCTGTTCCCTTGTCACTTCTCTCTGCCAGCCTACCCAGCCTTTTTGCTATTGTGCTCATCTGTTTAGTGCTTTCTCTTCACTCAGATAATGAGTTGGTTTTGTCAATAGGTGTAGAGAATTTAGATAAAACAGTGTTGATCTCTGACTGTAGATTCTTCACACTATAATAGTACCATTAATCCTACAGTAAATACTAAGACCAGACACAAAAAATGAGGTCACATATATTTCCTGTGAATAAGTTTTCAAAAGAGACTGAAAGGCAAACAGTTGAAATCCTTGTTAAAAAAAAAAAAAGAAGAATTGCAACAAAAAATTTTAAATGTTTATAAGTATTTTGAAGTGGAATGTGGTAAACAGCTATCCCTAATAAGATCTGTTTATGTCTCTGCCAGAAAAAATCAAAATGAAGATAAATACTGCTGTTGTCCAAACCACGTGATTTCTGATCAAATATCTGTCTCATATGATTCATATAACAGAATGAAGCTTAACTTGTCTTCCTGAAATGCCACACACATAACAAGACAATTCAAAGCTTATTAAATGTCACTGAATTTGAGTGGTTTGAAAAACAAACGTGAATTACAGTTCACAAACAGCAGCGTGCTGATAGCTAACATCAGTGTTGCTAGGAATTGGGGACCCTGAACAAAAGAGGCTGCTTTATTCCCAGGGTGTCACCTGGAGTCTTGGAGCAAGGCAGGGCAGCTTTGGGTTGATGTCCCATGTCCTTGTGCTGTGTCTGCAGGGCCACCCACTGCTGCAACTTTCTAGCCGCAGAATGAAAGGTCTCCCATACAAAGGCTGTCCACAGGGAGCCAGGCATGGCTGCTTGCAATTGCAGACAACACAAAGAAGACAGTAAACTACTGAAGATTAGTAGTAATCCATTCAATTTAAATGGTGCTTGGCAATCGTGGAGAACTCTGACTGCCAGTTCTGATATTTTTCAGTGCTGTAACAGGATCTCGGAGGGGATCCTCATGTATATCAACTTCCACAGATGCCGTAGTAATGAACTCCTAATGTTCAGAGCATTCATGCCACAGCTACTGAATGAACCCCATTCATTGCACAGAAAGGAAACCTGAGGCTTCACTCAGCCAGATGTGAAGATATGTGAAATCTAATCAAGCAAGTGCAGCTCATTCCTACTAATGGTAGTCATTTCAGTGAGGTTCCAGCTGGTTTTTCCCAGTCTCTTTCTTGGTTTCCAATGATGTTTTTCATGGTGCACCAATCTCAGTTTCCAAATGAACTTCCTAGATGTCCTTTCTGGGCACAAGCTGGGAACCCAGGGATACTCTACCCTTGCACTGCAGCATCAGTGCCTGGCAAACCCAGAGCCTGTGCCATGCTGAAACAACCACCTTGTAGTCCAGCTGTCTTCCATGTCTAGTGTCACTGTTGTTTATTATTGACACCGGGCACCAAGCGTGCAACACTCTTCAGTTAAATATAGGAAAGCCATGTCAGGAAATGTCCATGTTGGGAAAAGCTCCCACAGATTGTGGTGAGTGCAGCAGACACGGCTTTGAGTGCTACCCTAGGGCCTTTGAGTAGCCTGCACTTTCAGGACTGCTGCTTGCATCCATTACTATTACACAGAGGTTTGAGGTTCTGCTGCCTGAGGTTCATTCTCTAACAAATGTTAACCTTTGGGAGGCTGCAAATGATTTCTCAAAGGTGCTGAGCCCCAGGTACATTTAAATCCTCAACTGACTTATGCCCAGCTGCAGCAAGTGCTCTTCCCAAGCAGGGTAACAAAATGTTTATACCATGTTTTTCGCAGAATTTGTCATGTAGAAATGTCCCTTCTATATCATAGTCATAAAGGATATTTGTAGCGGTTATTTAGAGAAGTGATGTTGCAAAGGAATTAATCTTAAGCAGCCCTGTTACACATTCTAGCAGCAGCAAGTGGAACTAACCAGCACACTCCCATATTCACAGAAGCACTCAAACCAGGTATAACCTCTTTTAAGTTAACCCTCTTGTTATAACGGAATTCAATTACTTCCTGGGATAGCAAGTACTTCTCTCAGGTCAGGATTCCTCTAAACAGTACCTCCAGGCCTCCAGTACCCACATTCATATCTAATCTTCTTGATACAAATAGAAGTCCAGCACCTTTGTTTAAACTTAGTTTAAAAATACAATTTACAAAAATTCTATTCCATTCAGAGAAGAAAATGTATAGACCATCTGAGTATTTATCCCCCTTTGACAATAAGGGGACTTTACAAGGATTTGGGTTGTCAAGATGATGGTAAGTGTAATTGTCTCTGCAATTGTAACTGAAAACAGTGTCACTTCTGAAAAATAGACTATCACTGTATTCCTTTTCATGGTACTTTTCTCCACAGGGTATTTGGAGCAGCTATCTTTCTAACATCTACACTGAACATGATCATCCCTTCTGCAGCAAGAGTGCATTATGGCTGTGTGATGTTTGTAAGGATTCTTCAAGGTCTGGTGGAGGTAGGAGCACTCACAATTTTGGTCCTTTCAAAGATAGTTTGTTTTTGAGATTTGGTTCTAAAACATTGTAAGATCTTTTTGATCAAGCTTTCTGATCAATCTACAGTTTAACTTACTAATTTTTTAGATGATAATTTTTTGAATCGTGCTGATTTATATTTTTAAGTTTACTTACAAATAAAGAAAAATTTATGTTTCTAGTGCTGCAGTTTGAGCTATTTTAGTTTACTTGTGCCATCCACTGCATATAGTAAACAGCATTTTTACCTCAGAATGTATTACTACTGAAGTAAAAAGTAATCAAGATGGGTTTGACATCTTCATACCCAAATAATTGAGTCTTCCAGACTTACCTAACCCTTTGTATATCATTCTATGATGACAAACAGCTAGACAGTATGGATAGTATGAGCAACTACAATACCCTCAGGCACATGGGTATGTGCCTGACTCTTGGGGATGGTCCTGTGCAAGGCCAGGAGTTGGACTTGATGATCCTAGTCCCTTCCAACTCAGCATATTCTGTGATTCTATAATACTTCAAGTGGAATGCAGTAAAAACAAATCATATGATGTGTGAAATGTCTGCCAGGGCGTCACCTACCCAGCCTGCCATGGGATGTGGAGTAAATGGGCTCCGCCGCTGGAGAGGAGCAGGTTGGCTACCACATCATTCTGTGGTAAGTTTATAGCTTATGTGGTTTATGTAAGTACATATTCCTACCAGATTTGTTTTATTAATTTCATTATTTGAAAGAGAAATACAAACCCTCTGCCCTTTGCTACAGTCTACTTGTACTCTAAGCTCAGGAACCTGAAAGTCCTTTTTGTTTAATATGTCACCATTTTATCATTTGAAGCCAACTCTCATAATGGCTCTTATAGTAAACTAAAATGGGTCTAGAGGTGTCACATGAAAGAAATTACAATGTATTTTTTTATCTGCTCTATCCTTAGGGATTCCATTTATTATACATACTGAATGGATGCTCCTAAACAAACACACACTCGAAAATTATCTTGAAAGGACTTAAGGCTGGCTTCTCAATATATTGCAGTGCAGATGATGTAACTTCTTGCCAGTAGCTGTTCTGCTTCATTCTGTTTTGAGTTATGATCAAACTTTGACCTTTTCTCTCAGTCCCTTTCCAATGCTGACAGCTGAAGATGAATGTCTGTAGGAGAAAATGTTCAATAGAAAATGTAAAAGTCATAGGAAAAAATTCTGTCCATCAGCAGTGGAGTTGTAAGGCTAGGGAAAATGCAGCATTGAAAAACAAGATAAAGGATAAAAGGAGGAGTGAAGCAAGAGGAAAAATCCCATGTTTGTATATTATGGTAATTTTATTTACAGATTACTTCAGGATTTAGCGATTATTTAGGTGTTTCCATTTTCTGCAGAAGAACAGATAAAAAGTCTCTCCACCCTCAATGCTCTCTCCTTGAAATCCTAGCAGTCGATAGAGAAAGATCCATCCTTCAGCTCAACAACCATTTTAGTGGCTACAGATCACTGGGTCTTGCACTTGAAAGATGCATGGGAACAATGGAAAAATTAGGAAACCCCATATTAACCAGGTTCCCAGTTTCTCTATCTACATTCTGGCCTGGGGCTTTTCTACTGGTGTAGGAAAAATGAATTACATGGAGATGAGGGAGAAGGATTATTGTGAACCATTGGAGAGGAGTATTTGCTAATGAGTAGATCATTAACAAGTGTTTATTAATGAAGTATGTAATACTCTAAAAACCACAAATATTTCCTAGAATAACTCAAAGCAGCACTCTTCACATGTGAAGCCACTGGTACCATCTTGCACTGAAACCTGCTGTCCAGATTGCACTTAAATAGTCATCTCTTTCTACAAGTCACTTGGAAATATATTTCACCATCAAATATTTCCTAATCAGAAACCTTGGCACAGACCACATTTTTATCCTTTCTTTTCCCATCAGCATTTCCCTATTTATTCCAGCCGTTTGTTTATGCTTCTAACATGAACTAAACATGGTTACACACACTCAGTTTTGGTTTGAACACTCTCTCCACTGCTAGCCCTTGTGTGGTCATGGATCTAGAGCCATGACAAGAGCCTCCCCGAATATCTGCAATCATCAGGATTCCTTGGCACCAAGGAAGACTTCCAAAACTTGGGTCATTAGCTTCTCCAAAACTCACCTCTTATACCATGGGATTAGGTGGGATTTCCCACTGGAGTGCATACATACAGTTTATGCCTTTGTGACGGTTTGTCATCAATCTTGGATTTGCAGATCCTATTTACCTACAGGGCACAACCCTTCTAACTGCAAAATGAGACTGGTGATCTCACACCAACAAGGGTCAGTCCTTCCCACTACACCAAGCAAAATTTTGGAGCTTCTACCCCATTTTCCATGCTCATAAGAAATCAGCCAAACATGTCCCTCTGGTTCTTCCCCCATGAGCACCTGTCTGGATCATCTACTCTAAAAGCTGGGCACACCTATCATGACTGACATGTTTTACTAATCCATTTTCTCCTCAGGGTCTTATGCAGGTGCGGTGGTCGCCATGCCACTGGCAGGTGTGCTGGTACAGTATATAGGATGGTCATCTGTCTTTTACATTTATGGTGAGTGGCTTAACATGAAAGACCTCTGCCACTAGACTGATACTGACCGCTGTTCACTTAAACCTGCCTAACAAGTATGGGTCAAAGCTGTTTTGATGAATGAAGAGGTTACAAATGGGTATTCCAATTTATTCTCTACTTATTGCAGATTCTGAGAGCGTTACTTTTGTAATCATCTGTTACAAAAGATCCTAAAATTGCCATGACCAGGCTACAGCCCATGGTCACCCACTGACAGGGCTGGATGGAGTTGCAAAGGTTCCTCTGTAGCACAAACACTTGTGTGGTATTTGCCCCAGATGCACACTAACAGCATATGCTGCTGATGGGAAGCCAAATGCCTCTGCAAACTTCTGCCCTGAGAAAACTTCCTCATGCTGCCTATCTTAAATAAAGCAATGCTGCCTTTACAAAGTGGTCCCACTACACAGATATGGCCTTGTTGCTGATCCGTGGTGCCTCACTCTTTCCCGCTGCCCCAGTATGTGGTAGAGCTGGCTCCAAACTAGCCTTGCATATCAGCAACCCAGTTAAGACAGATTTTCTCTCTTTTCTCTGGAGATACAGGACACATCACAAGATTCACCATCACCATCTGATCGTGAAATCCCTTTATGCAGATTTTGATTGTGTTGTGGCCTGTCTGCTGTTTTCCTTCCCCAGATTCTACATAGAGCTTTCCTTCTGCCTTTTCTCTGCTGCCATGCAGAACATGTAATACAAGCAACAAAATGCTCAAATGCTTTGCTAGCAGGCATACAATACACATAGAGTTAGTTACAGCACTTTGTTACTTCCCAGGGCATAATATCTGTGCAGGTTTGGTTTAACTGGTACTTGAAACAAACTTCAAGACTTGCAGATACTGAAGTGTAGCTTTATTGGCATTTAGAAACAAGCTTTGCTATTCTGGTCTCTGCAGGAATGTTTGGAATTGTTTGGTACATGTTCTGGTTGCTTCATGCCTATGAGAGTCCTGCTGCACATCCAACAATAACCAATGAAGAAAGAATATATATAGAAACAAGTATAGGAGAAGGAGCTAGCCTGGCTAATGCAAGTGTAAGTAAAAACAGGCTTTTCTTATTATAATTTGTGAGCACTTTGCACAAGATGAGCATAAGACTGGATGGATACTGTTAGCTGCGTAAGAGTGGCAGAACTAGTTTCTGTTGATTTTTAGGGGCTTTTCCTTTTACGAAAATTACAGGATCAGGTTCATGCAGCTGAAGAGGATGAGTACAGCAACAGGAAAACACATAATACTTCAGCCCATGGCTTATAGAGCTTCCCTGATCTAGGGAGGGAAGGGATGGGATGGGAGGGAGAGGCACACGTTCAGGTCTCCTGCTCTTGAGTAATTGTCACACTTGTTCTAAAAAACATTAATGGATTTAACTAAATAAGAAACCTGACTGCAGATGTTAATTTATCCATCTGCCTTTTGAACTCCTCTTAAGGATGCTTGCAAATCTGAAAGTTTAAGGACAGGTTTTCTGTCCTGCTCACTCTCACACCAGCTCAGGTCCATCCTTAAGGCTCCTTATCCTCTCTCTGAGAAAATCCTGGAAGATCCTGGAAACTTTGAGCTAAAGTTTTGCCATCAAACTTCTCCATTCCCTTAGGTAGCTTATTTTTGCTAATAGTGAAAACCAATGGTGTTTCTTGATAAACTGTTCTTTCTTGGCTTTTAGTCTTGAATATTCTGGAACAAAGTAACTCCAAGCTTTTTCCTCTACATATTTTGGGTAATAGCCTTGCTGAGAGTGTAAAATACCAGTTTCTGCTTTTGAGCATGCTCCTGAGATTTGGCTGAAGTCAATCAGGTCTTGGCTGGAGACACACATTCTTTTTTCCAGATGACGGATTTTCCTTGCTGTATGGTGGTTTTAAAGCAAAGGACACTAGTACCACCTTCATGTGTTTGCACACAAGTGCAGACATATGGCTGCCTGTAGAACACAGCTAACATTTTTTTTTAAAAAGGAGAATGCCAATGTATGTTGCCAGAGCTACATATTTCACCTTCTGATTTGAATTCTATTACAAATGAATAGGTTTCTGAAGTATGTTTTATTGCTCCTGTATGGAGTACTGGAGCATAAATAGAAACAAAAAATGTCAAAAGCAAGCTGCAGAAATTAAATTCTCTACCACAGGCCTTTTTTTCTGAACTAAATTAATTAAGTTGAAGCAGGTAGCTGCTTGCTGCTGTGCCACTGCATGTCTCTTAGATCGGATAACGCTTTTTTCATACTCCTTTCAGAAGAACGTCTCAAACTGCATCATGACAAAAGGTGGGAAATGACACAAGGTTTTCTCTAATTTTCTTTGATTCTATTACTGATACTGTTATCTCAATAGCAGGATTCCAGAAGACCTCATGTAATTTCAGTAAGCAGGGCAATAGTAATGCAGTATTCATCCTGCAAATCTTAACTAATCTAAGAAAATTTCTCTACCTGTTTTTTGTCATTATATTCCACTTCATTCTAAGTGATCTGCAATGTAAGTTTCATGCAACATACTGGATAGGCTTGATAATAAAAAACACTGGTACTTTATTCTGCCTCCATCTACTCAATTTTTGTGGCTTTTTTTTTCCTAGAAATTTAGTACTCCCTGGAAGAGATTTTTCACTTCAATGCCAGTTTATGCAATCATTGTGGCAAACTTCTGCAGAAGCTGGACCTTCTATTTGCTTCTTATAAGTCAGCCTGCTTACTTTGAAGAAGTCTTTGGATTTGCAATAAGCAAGGTAAATGTCTGGGATTAAGCAGTGGCCTTCTGACCTCATCCCAGGAGATGCACCAGGGGAGGCTCAGGTTGAAAATCAGGACAAATTCTTCACTGAAAAGGTGGTTAAGCAATGGAATGAGCTGCCCAGGGAGGAGGTGGAATCATCACCCCGGAAGTGTTCAAGAATTGAATGGACATGGCACTTAAAACATAGAACTATGGTTTAGTTGGCGTAGTGATGTTTGGTCAAAAGCTGGACTCAATTATTTTGGAGGTCTTTTCCAACCATATTGTTTCTATGATTCTATGCAGAGTGTTTGAGGAGAAATCAGATAATTGCAGTAGATTATTCCCAGAATTTTTTGCCACCACCACTTCATTAAAATCAGTATTGTTACGGTCCCTCTTCAGAGCATGAATGAGGAATTCAGAATAATTGTTTCAGAAAAGTTTTCCCTTTTAAAAAACCATTCCTTTAACAAACCTACTTGCTGTGTGGTAATTATTTTCAAGCAACTGTATGACTGATAATGATAACAAAGATCATCATTATTTATGTGTTCTGGGAGCACAGTGTATCCAAGTTATGACATGGTAGCAATGACACTCTGAATGGCCAAGTACAACATACAGATGAAGATCAGGGATATAAGAAAAATCGGATTTGTTTATTCTGAGCTGCTTTTCATTAATACTAGAGTTGCACCCCTCTGTACCTCACTAATTTAAAAGCAACATAAAACTGACTGTCAATGTAATGAGGTTGTGCACTCTAAAAAGTAAACTCAAACTTCTCACTAGATTACTGCTTCAAGGAAAAGCTTCTAGAAGATGACATGCTGACCACTAAAACTCAGTATTCCAGGGGACATACTGAGCCTGATCCTGTTTGACATCTTCACTAATGATCTGGATGATGGAGCAGAGTGTACCCTCAGCAAGTCTGCAGATGACACAAAACTAGGAGGAGTGTCTGATAGGTTACAGGGTTGTGCTGCTGTACAGAGGAACCTTGGCAGACTGGGGAAATTGGCTGACAGAAACTTCAGGAAGTGTAATAAGGGAAACTGCAAAATCCTGCACCTGGGGAGAAACAATTCCATGCTGGGATCTGCCCAGCTGGAAAGCAGCCTAGCAGAAAAGGACCTGGGGGTCCTGCTGGACACCAGGTTGGATATGAGCCAGCAGTATCCCCTAACAGTAAAGACTAATGCTATCCTGGGCTGCATTATGAAAAGGTCAGCAGGAAAAGAAAGGTGATCTTTACCCTCTACACAGCACTGGTGAGACCACACCTGAAGTAATGTCTCCAGTTCTGAGCTCCCCAGTACAAGAGAGACATGGACATACTGGAGAAAATTCAGTGAAGGGCCATGAAGATGATTAAGGAATGGGAACATTTCTCCTGAAGAAAGGCTGAGAGAGCTGGGGCTATTTAGCCTGGAGAAGAAAAGGCTCAGCAGGATTTTCATCAATATGTGAAAATATCTGAAGGGACAGTGTAAAGAAGATGAAACCAGGCTCTTTCAGTAGTGCCTAGTCACAGGTCAAGAGGCAATGGGCACAAACTGAAGCATGAGAGTTTCTCTCTGAACATCAGGAAACACTTTTATACTATGAGAGTGACAACACTGGCACAGGTTGCCCAGAGAAGCTGTGACATCTCCATCCTTGGAGACATTCAGATGATGTCTGGACACATTCCTAGGCAACCTTCTCTAGGTGATCCTGCTTGAGCAGAAGGATTGAAGAAGATGACCTCCTGAGGCTCCTTCCAACCTCAACCACTCTGTGATGCTAGGATTCTATGGAAATCTAAAGAAGATGAACATCAGTATGTAGGCTGTAATCCCACAAGACTAAAAATGCATGCATACCTTTACACATATGCTCATTTAATAATTTGTAAAATTATATGATAATGAATATCATTTATGCCGCACAGTCTTCAGTCCCTATACGATATGCAAATGCTTCCTTCCTTTACACAGTGGCAGGTGACAGGGATAGACTTGTTATTCAGAAAGGAGCTCCTTGAGAGTCCGAATAACAAAAATATATAAAAGCAGTTGAAAACCAAGATAGAGCACTCCAGTATCAGGACACATAAGACAGGACTTTGTGATGCCTGCAATAGAATTTGATATAAACAGTCTTCTAAGCAATTCTTTAGAGTAACCATGGAAGACTAGGTATATTGATGATGTTTCGAAGGGGAGATTCTCACTTGTGCTCTGGTTTCTCCTCCTGGGCCATAAGGAGATGTTTCTTCTATTACCCAAATTTGAGCATCTACTATAATCAGATAAATTAGAGCAATTTTCTTGTGCTGCTTTGTTGGTTATTGGAGAGAGTAAAAACTCCACCAGAACATCAGCATCAGACTTTTTAGATAGAGTTCTCTTTTTACTCTTTATTATATCTTGTGTCTCTTCCCCCTGCCTCTTGAATATGTACAAATATGCAGCACTCTTTCTACCGCCAGGAAATAAACAGGAACAGAGAGAAACCCTACCTGCCCTTCTCTCCTTCAGGGAGGGAGGGAGAAAAACCACCAGGTTAGCCCAAAAAAAAAAAAAATGAAGGAAGGTGCCCAGGCTCTTTCCACTTCACTGGTGCCCTAGGCACTGGTCAACCATGTTGTGGCTTATATACTGCCTTTACTGAGAAGGCCTGGGAGAAAAGCTGCTATTACCTGGACAAAAGTTTGCTGGAGTCTCTCAAGCTCCTAGAAATCCCTAAAGATGGGATAAAGGTAGCTTAAGGTCACACAGGTCTTAGCTGAAGTTCCTGTTGGACCTGTCTGTAAACCTCCCACAAAAGAATCTAGGATAAAAAAGTGTCTAATGGTGGTAAGGTGGAAAGAGGCGAAGGAAAGTTATGGTTCCTGTCCTCTTCCCCCTAAATCTTGAAGGAGGATGTGAGCAGTAAGCAGTCATTTGTCTAATTGCAGGTTGGCCTTTTGTCAGCAGTTCCTCACATGGTCATGACAATCATCGTACCCATCGGAGGGCAGCTAGCTGACTTCCTACGGAGCAGGAAGATCTTAACCACCACCACTGTAAGGAAGGTCATGAACTGTGGAGGTACTATTGGACTCTGAAAATATGATATTTCAATTGTATGCTCCAAATATCACAGTTTAGTTCACGTTTAATTGTAACAAGATGATTTATTCAAGATTGCATTTACAGCTGGGTAATCTAAAGCATTAAATGGAGAGCTGATGTCTCATGGCATAAATCCTTACTCATATGAACATGCTTTTAAAAAGGGAGGAGGCAAGAAGTCTGGTTAATAATTGAAAGGGCAATGGAGTAGTATGGTCAAATAGGCCTCATACTGCAAACTCATACAGACAAAGGTAACCCTGTACCATGGTGCTGGAGAGACCCTTTCCCACTGGATACATCTTGTTTCTGGTGATGTTCCCATTTGATACTTCCAGCAGAACTCACTGGCAAATTTAAGCTGGAAGGTTTGGGAGAAAAAAAAAGCTGAAGGATGGGCAGGCTCATTTTTACTCAGCACAAAATAATTTGTTTCCAGTTCAGTCACTGAACTGCAAAATCAGTGACATCTACCTGTAAGGTTGATAGTAAATTAGAGAAAAGATTTCAAGCCAGATAGCCTGCGGTGCAGTTAGTTGTTCACTGACAACTGCTGGATTACATTATTTATAGATGGTAGGGGCTGCTAGAAACAGAGATGCCTGCAGTCGGAAATACCTGGCAACTTGCTATGCATCTTCACAAAGGATGCTCAAATTCATTGTATTTTCAGAACATATTAGTAGTGTCATTAAAAAAACAAACCAGAAGGATTGTACTGTTACATATTAGAAAATGTTAATTCCCAGTAATGGCAAAAACTGGAAGTGTCCTGTGATGCCCAGGGACATCCTATGGTGTTGATAGTATACTTCTATGTAAAACACTCTTTTGTTCCATTTATCAAGAACATCTTGCATCACTACAACCACTAGAAATTGAAGGCAAGTGTTTTTCTCCTTTCCCTGTAATGTTTTTGTGTTTGTGACTTTCTCTGCCCTTTGCACAGAGTCACTTTCTCATTATTTTCCTGTATGGTTCATTGAACCGACTTCAGCAACTGTTTAGGTCATTTACACATGAGAAGTAAAAAAAAGTATATCCTCAAACAATAAATATACAAATATTTCTGCAAATCCACAAAGTTCCCAAGTATTTTTAAGAATAGCTATAAGATACAAAAGAATTTTGTCTCATTTTAAGCTTCTGTTCTGAATAGTTCTTATTACTATCTCCATGACCAATAAAAATTTAAATGTAATTTATTCTCATGTGTTTCATTTGAAGGCTTTGGGATGGAAGCAACTTTGCTTTTGGTGGTTGGTTACTCTCATACAAAAGGAGTGGCCATTTCCTTTCTGGTGTTGGCAGTAGGCTTCAGTGGCTTTGCCATTTCAGGTAAAAATTAATCTTATTCTTGGTTTTACTGTTCCTGATAAAAGTGATGTTATTATCCTCACTGTTCTTACTGTCATAATTTCTATTATTATGTTTGCACTTAACGTGGCTACTTATGGGTTGTTCCCTATTTCTTCCCATATCAGAAATAATTTACTTCAGAATGTATAAAACATGTTGCACACAGAACACGAAGCTTTGAGAAAACCTGCTCTTTACTGATTCCAGTTTACATCAATGTTCTGCTGTTATTTTCTAATATAATTTTACAGTGTCAGTTGCCATTTTCTTCTTGCTTGAACTGTATCCCTAAAAGGAGAGAGAGAGAGAGAGGGAGAAAATTACTCTGCAATGAATAGCTGTGCAAGGGCTATCAGTTGCAATCTTGCCCCAAGCCCTAGTGGCTGGCTTCTGCTTTCCAGGTCAGCCCTCTCTCTATTGTGTCCTACAACCAGCCCTTCTCCAGAACAGCTGTTTCTAACACTTTCATGGGTCTCACCAGTCTCAGGCTGTTTTGTAGCACCATCAGTATCATCATTCCTAAAAAAAAATAACCCTTCTGTTGTGAAAATGGAAGGACAACATCTTCTAAAAAGACTGCCAAGAAGATGGATCTATTGAACCAAATTGACCAGAAAAATAACTTCTAGTCTTCAGTTATTTCAGGATTATGCAGATGGGAAGTGGTTTTGTAACTCAGTTATGAGATCGTTGAATAGCAGGTGATTTCTATTAATCAATTTTTATTGCAGGATTTTCCCAGTAGTTCACTTCTTGCTGTATTGAAAACCATGCACTTGGAATTCATCATCATTTCTTGTGATCAACCTTAGTTCATATGACTAATTTTAATTATCTAAGGCGTGATAATTCTCTGAGTATTTAGTATTTGATTTTTAGTATTTGTTTTTATTTCTTAATAAAATATGTACCCAGAAGACACACTGCAGTAAGGGTAATTATTTTTCCTACTGGTTTATATTCTGCTTTTTATCATGTTGTTAAACTGCTACTTAAAATACTGAAAAACATGTATTAAAAACCACTAGTACCCAAGTAAAAAGATGGAAGATATTTGACTAATACGAGGTATTGATTCCTTAATAAAAAATATTTGCTGAGAACGCTGTTTCAGGATGAGAATATGTGAGGTACAGCCATTTAAAACTTTAAATTTTATACAACATAGTCTCCAGAGGTGGGGGAAAAAGGGAGCTTTGAAAAAGAATAGAGTTGCAATGTCTTCCATCTTTATCACCAAGAAAATATTACTCTTCTTTCTAATACTTATAGTAGCGTGGTTCCTACCTTTTTCAGGCTCCTTCAGCCAGAATGGCTGTAAAAAGTCCTGTTGACCTGGTAGAGCAAGGCTGCATAGCTGACCACTGTCTCTCATTTTTTGTAGGATTCAATGTGAATCACTTGGACATAGCCCCACGTTATGCCAGCATTCTGATGGGGATCTCCAACGGCGTGGGGACACTGTCGGGAATGGTGTGTCCACTCATTGTTGGTGCAATGACGAAACATAAGGTAACATTTCTCCCTGTTTTCTAGGAGAAGCACTGGGTAATGCAACAAAAGTTAAGACATTTCAAAGACTGCTGGGTAGTCCATTTTATCATTGGTCTCTGTAGCTGTTTTCTGTTGTTGTTTGTCTTAAACGTTTACTTTTATAATACCATGGTGACCTGATTCTTAGCTATTATAAACTTGGGAAACTCCACTACACATCATCCCTGGTAGGGTTCCTAAGCAACCATTGAATTGCAATAAGATTAACTTAGTTGTTAGAGAAATCCCTGCATTTCTAACTCCATGAATATTTCACACGCAAGAGAGAAACTTCAACACGAAAAAAAACCCCAAAGAAACCTGAGTTTTATTATATTAGCTGTTGTTATGGGAAGAAGAAAAATTCTTCACAGTGATTCTTATAAAGTGTTTTATCTGCAACATTAGGAATCAAACAGTGATCACAGTCTTTGTTCAATATATGCTAAAACATGGTGTAATTCAGAGAGTAATATTTCTTTTTACTGAAAACTTAATGAGACCTGCACCATTCTTTCAGACCCGTGAAGAATGGCAGAACGTCTTTCTGATCGCAGCCCTTGTGCATTACAGTGGTGTGATATTCTACGCTATCTTTGCTTCTGGGGAGAAGCAGGAATGGGCTGACCCTGAAAATCTCAGTGAAGAGAAATGCGGCATAATTTATCAGGACGAACTGGCTGAAGAAACGGAGATGAACAATGAAACTTTTGTAAGTCCAAAGAAAATGTACGGTGCTACCAGTCAAAATAGTGAAGTACAGAGAAGGGAATGGAGGAAGCAAAAGCAAGTAACTCAAGACATGGAAGAACAGACTTCTTACCATTATGAAAATGGAAATTTTCAAGATTTGTCTTAATACTTGAAACTGTAAGATTTGTATAGCATCTACTCTCATGACTCCTTCTGCCTAGCCGCCCCACATCATCAGGTATCCATGTTTATTCTCTTATTCAATTATGTAATATCTGTCCACTTGGCCAGATTCAAGGGACAATAGTTCCCTCCCAATAATGTGGAAGAGGGCTCATGACAATGCGACTGGGAGAAGTGATACTGAATCCTCTCCCAGCCATCGTATGCCCTTGGAAGCGTTTCTGTGCCCATTAGATGACCAGCCAGTAGGGCTCCTGCCTGATGCAAGCTGTAAGACTGACTGCAGGAGCAAGGAGTTCCCTCATCTTCTCATTTGAACAGAGAAAGGACAATTCATATCAGATGGATCCACAGTGATCTGTGTAATCACTGGGGCTCCAGTGGTGTGACTGACCTGCTTTGCCTTTTTAGGATTCCTCTAGACAGACATTTGAACTGCTTATTCCATGTCAAAACATGATCTCATGCTAAAAGATCAGAGTAGAGGGAAAAGCAGATTTATAACAATAGGCTGTAATGAATTACTAATGGTCACTCAACAAGAGGGAGTAGATATGTAGCAAAAGTGGCATAAATGTTGTTTCAATAGTTCATAGAAATTGATCGACAATCTTCTTTATATGCACAGCCCACAGAGTCTGGATAAGGCAATAAAATGGATACTCGTAAAATTTCACCCCCTGCAAAGATTTTGTGCTGGCATGAAATAATTTTGAAGACAAAATCATCGTTAGTGATGCAATATTATTACTCCTTATGAAAGGAAATCTTAGTCCTGTTTGAACTAGGATTCTCACTCTCTTCGTTATTGTGAAGTAATTTAAATGTATTTTTCTAGTATTATACTGATAGAGTTCCTGGTCTCAACACCAAAAGTCCTCATTTAGGTGACTGAGCTTCGTTACAGGAGAAACGTCTTTAGTTCTGGGTCTGTAATTTTTTCAATGCCTCAGTCTGAGTTTTGCTACAAATGAAGCACTGTACCATTTGAGAGTTATGAGGGTACCTATGTCCAGAAGTAATTCTCTTTTGCCATTGGTATATGTTTGACAGTATAAAGTGGCTTTAGCCTTTTTCTACCATTTTTAGAATCAACCAGTGGAGCATGCTGTGTCATCTCAAACAGTTAGCTGCAGCTCAGAGACTCATTGTGACATCAATACTCTTTCAGAATGGATAATTTCAGTAAGCTGTCTTTTAATTTGTTTCTCATTATGACTACTGCCTCATTAAACTCAAGTGAAAGCTATGATGTCTAGCCTATGCTGTGCTTTGTGATGTTTCAGTATTATTGTTCTCATGTACCATATATAGCCACTGTGATGCACACCAGTTTTGAACATTTCTCAGAAGCATTTTGTTGTTTTTTTGAAGTGCAATTGAATACCAGGAGTGAAATTACACTTGTACATTGATTTGAATCCACAGATGATTTATCTTCCCTACAAATGTAATTAAAAAGGGAGACTGGGAAGTTAGTTAATTCTCTGTTCATGTCTCTTGTTTCTTTTCTACCCAGCAAAATCCAATCTACAACTGTGTATAAATAAAATGGAAAGTGAGTTGAATGGATGCATGCCAAATTTGACTACAATGTAAACTTTTTAGTTGGTATGAGCAGATAATTAATTCATAGGGGTATTGTTATGGTACAGCTCAATCCTACTTTGAAAAAAAAGCAGTTTATTAATAAGCCACTTCAAAAAAATCTGTTAACTTTATTCTGTTAAAACAGAAAAGAATGATTTTTTTCCAAAATTCTAAACTTTAGTTTAGACTAGAGTTGCTTATTTCACTACTGATATTCAGAACAAGTATAAGAAAATATCTTATTTCTTGCAGCTTACAGTCGAGATTTGAGGGTTTAATTGGCAGGAACTTGAGTCAAATGTTTTCATCAGTCTACCACACAGCTACTGTCAAACTATTTTGCGATGCCTACCACAATTTGCAAAGGAAAGAGGGCCATTGCATTACATACGTGCAGAGCAAACAGATTCTTCCTCCCTCTCCAATGATGTAACATGTAGATAGTTACTACAGGAACTCTTACTAGGGTAAAAAATATTATGAAGGGATTTAATATAAGAATCTGTGTAAGTATAATCTGACAGAGATGAAAGAGAAGACAAGACAATGTACCACTCTAGAAGCAGTAACATTTTCTCAGAAGCAGCATCATTTTTCCAGTAATGATAAAGGGAAACTTTCCTGTCTTGTTAAGAGGAACACAAAGGGAGTGAACGTTGTTGTTATGACAAAGAACTACAAACATCCCAAAAGTTTGGGAAATGGCCAACTGGCCCATGAGAGCTCGGTTGCCTCTCTGGTGCATGTAGCTGCTATTTCTTAGTGTTACAGATGTGCCACAGCTGTCACAAGTGACAGTGAGTAGTTCAGTTTAGCAGGATCATTTTGTACCCAGAAACAGACTGCACTTATTTAGTTCAGTGGAAGTTTGACTTCAACGGAGATTTGAACATTATTTAGTACCCTGAAAAAAAAATGGTTTAAAAACATTTGGACAAGCTTTTGCATTTAAAAAAAATCCACTTTCTTTCTTTATTTTCTAAATTTAACTTCTTCCAGAGACCTAATATCAACTCTGACCAGTTGAAGTTACATACATGCCACAGTGCTTTTCCTGTCACTCACATTCAGATGTTAGGGCTGCCTTTCTCACTTTCCTTTTCATCTGTTTAAATATTTCATGCAGATTGCATGAAGCATAAACAGCAGCACTGGCTGGAAACTAGTTTTCTTTCCTGGAAATCTCTGTTGCTTAATCACTCTTTGATTTACACAGTGGCTTCCACAATCCTCTATGACCAAGAATACAGACAGCTTATTGAGAACAAACCAACTTTGTAACTCCAGTTTTGCTGGATGTCTCTGTCTGCAACCTGCTCCTAAAATTGACTTCTTAAAATATGTTAGAGTTTGGCACATTTAAAGATTCAGGAAAACAGCTGGCATATCCCAACCTTGACTTCAAAAAAGTCATGCCTCTAATGCTAGTGGATGGGAATAATTCAAATGTTATTTTCTAAGGAAAAATAGTAGCTTGATTAAACTGCATTTATCACATTGTTTGCATATTTTTTCTGTCCCCACATCCAAAATAACTTTTTCATATTTTCAACTATGACAGTGCTCATACAACTCAGAGTTGGATTTGAAAATGGCTTTTGATTGCAAAAGGGAGCAAAATTTAGTTTATACTAGAATAGAGATCTTAAGCAAGCCAAAGGAAGCGTCAGCTCTCCATAACATGAAATGGTAAGAAAGACCACAGAATACGAATTCAAGTTCGAGGACAGAAGAAGCAGGACAGGAATGTGTTGTTCAGTGTTGTTATCTTTCTTAACAAAGAAAGCCATAGCTTTTATTTCTTTGACAGCTTGTGTTTTTTAGGCATTACTAGCAGAAGTTCAATGATAATTAATACTGCTCTTATATTTATGTAAGAATTAAACAAAACGTTCCTTGTCATGAAAAAGGAAAAATTAGACAGAAACCATAAAAATTCACCTGAGTAGGAACTTCTTCAGGGAAATAATCACTTAGTACAAGAGAATGTACAGACTTGGGGCAAAATATATAACAAGGACATCCAGATGTTAACGAGGTGCCAGAAGGAGTCTTATGTGTAACATAACTAATTGGAAGTAGGAAGGTAAAAATGAACTCAAGGTCATGCAAAATGTGTTATGGCTTCATATGCATGATTCCAGTCAACTCCTCTTGACAGATAGTTACAGAAATCTAAAAGTTTACTCACTATTTTAAAGAAAATTTCATAAACCCCCAGATGTTTCACCTTATTTTTCTTCCTATTTTCCATTAAAGACTGTAATTTTATAGTGCTATTTAATTATTCATATTTTAAGAGAGAGGAGTGAGTATTTCTTGTGGTCTGTAGAATAGAAAAACAGAGAGAGCAAATTGCAGCTACGAGGCAATGCAGAGGGAGGGCGGAAGATAGATTAAGAAATCAGTTTTCAAATCCTGGAAACAGAACTTGGAGTTCTCTACATTTTTGAGTTAAAAACCTACAGGATGGCCCAAGATCTGATATTCTGAACCATCCTAGGGTTCAGGGAATTCACTCAGGTCTCATGTAAAATCTTAACTCTCATGAATTCAGGAATTAACACAGAGATTAAAAACTCCTCATTCTTATGTCTTCCAAATGCTTATGTTGGATTAGATAACACTGCTAGCGAGTTAACACTACTAATACTACTGCAGCTCTATACATACATGCAGAAGACAGTCTGGCAGGCTTCTTTGGAAAAATGGTCTCAATTACTTAGATACTGGTATCAGTTATTTCTTATCTTCCATTTGATAACAGTGTTTAGCTGTGACAGACAAAGTTGTCCCTTTTTTGCCTCAACTGTTTTTTATTTTGGTGTTTATACTGCTTATAATTTTTACAGTTCTTCTGCATGCAAAACTACATGAGTAAAGAAAGATGTTTGTGTAAGAAATGTAGTAAGATTTTACTTCTTCATGTTGAACTATCTGTAGCACAAGAGCCAACACATTTTTTCCACAGAAGCATACCATTGGGGTATTTTAAGTCTTGACCGTAACAAAAAGTTGACCCATTTAATTAATTTGTTGTCCTTTTTCCCATGTCACCTCATCCCAGCCGCCTTCTCCACTCCACCCCGCCCTATTCAATTAGTTTATTGGGTATCTGCAGCAGCAGACTACATTTGTTTATGTATAACCGTATTTATCTGCTCAATAAAGTCAGTGCTCAGACACCTGCTGTACAAACTCTTGACAACTACTTCACTGCTTGTTGTAGGCTTAGTTCTACCTGCATGACAAACTCAGAACTCCGAGCAGTTCATGGCTGTTTTGTTAAATATGTGTGTCAGAAAAACACTGAAACTCATGAAAAATAAATCTCCAATCGCTCAGTTGTGGTTGCCCAGACATGTCTCACATCATTGGAACACCAACCAGGATGACAACAACTTCAGGAAATATGTGAGTACCCCCAATAAAGATAGCTCTGCTTTCTGGACCTGGCAATCGTCACCAGAAGCACCCTGACAGGTGCGCTCTCTCTGCTGGGCATAGCTGGAATGAAGCACGAGGGATTTAGTTGAAGAAACTTGCTGATACAGTGATTAAGATAAGGGAAATGGCACTTTCTCTTTTAGGGAGGGGACTTTGATCCCATCTGCTTATTCCCTGCTCCCTCCCCAGTGTGTAATGAAAAGAAAGGTGTCTGCATGTCCTGAGAGATCCAATTTCTCATTTGACAGTGGTCAGTTTTGTAGTTTGTGCTGGTACAAATCTGCAGGGGGCTGGAAGCAGCTTAAGGGTCCCTGCTGATCCATGGTGGGCAAGGGGAAGTCATAGTACGTGAATTTAGATGTGAAAGAGATTAACGTTCAGGATAAACAAGTGAATGGCAATCAATGTGAATGGATGTAATGTTACTCCTGTGGAATAACAATGCTGTGTGGGGCATACAGGGGCAACTAGGAGTAACCCCAGCGGATAAGTTTTCCCTCAACAGGGGAGTGCAATGGAATATCCTCTCTCCTGCACTGTTCACTTCCCATTTCCCAGTGCCCCATACAGGCTCCTAGTTTGCCTGTTACAATGTTTTGGACAGAGTACAGAAAAGAGCTACAGTCACACCAGACCCTTATCTTTAACCTGTATTTTCTTGTTTCCACATGGGACTTCTCCTGACCCTTGCTAACTGATGGAATGGTGCATGAGACACCAGGGCACCACAGAGTCAAAAACAGCAAGGGTTTACTTTTTAGTGTATTCCTTATTTTATTTTTATTTTATTTTGTTTTATTTTTACTAGAAAGAGCCTTTCACGTTTTTTGCTAAGGTTCCTGCTGGTAGGAGCAGCTGGAGGTGCCGGTCCACGGCAGGCAGCTGAAATGTTACCCTGGCTGTCCAAAGGTCAAGGCTGTGCTGGCCTGCCCTGCTCCTTCTGCTCTGCCAGAGCATGCAGGGAACTGTCACGCTTGAGGCTGGAGGGTAAAGTTCCTGATGAAGCTGGGAGGTGAACTGCAGTCAGGATCGCTGTCCCCTACCCTTGTTGGCTGCTGGGTTACACGAACTCTCAGACCATGAGAAATAGCTGGTGTTTCCAAGTAATTTTCTATATTCCTGATCCATATTTTTACTATTCCCAAACAATCACTCTGTTTCAATTTCATGAAAAGCTGTAAGCAGCTCAAAATGCCCCTTGCCAATTGGGATCTTCTGCTGTTATATTTACCTATGACAAGGACCAGCCCCACAGCTAATTCCTTCTTTCTCCTAAGCTGTGTTCCTAGCCCAGAGTCCTTCAGCGCTCCCAGTCCATCCCTCCTTCACTGCCCCTGAGCCATACATTTGGCCCATACACCCCTCTGCACCTTGCCCCCTCTTTCTTCCCCAGAATGGTAGATGCCTCAGTCCTGGAAACATTCAAGGTCAGCTTGGACAGGGCTCTGAGCAACATGGTCTAGTTGAAGATGTCCCTGCTGATAGCAGGGGGATCGGACTAGATTACCTTTAAAAGATCCTTTCCAACCCAAACTGTTATATGATTCTATGATTCTTGGGCAATTTTATATCTTTCAGAGAAGATCTAGTACTGACTCATGCCAATTATTGGGAAAGATTATCCAAAGTTTAACGAAAGAATTGCCTCTTCAAAAAGGCACGTAGGAGAAGTTTGCTAACAGGTTTTTCTCTGGTTTGTGTCAATGGTTGGGATTGATTTCAGAGAACACATGCACATGTAAGTTTGAAAAAAATATCACAGGATGTTTTCTTGAGCCATCAAATTACTGCAACAGCTGAATGTAAGCAAGCCCTAAAGTCCAACACACCATACATGCAGATTTCCTTATAAGGAATGGTTGGTACAAATCATTCTAGGAAGCAAAGAATTTTCTTCAGTAATATTTTCATTAGTGCTTCCCACAAGAAACTATGAAATAACTAAGGATGAGCATCTAAAATCTGCCAAACTTGTGTAGAGTTTTAGTTTCCACACCTGGTGTGCTCCCCAAACTGGGAGTAGGCTTAACATTTTAATTCATTTAGTGATGTTACATTTTCTTCGGAGACATAGATTTCTGTAGCTACTGTCTTAGTGAAAGATGCACAGGTTGATTTGCTTACTTCTCAGAGCTACTCCTCCCCAGGTGGAGGAATCTAGCTTCCCTTCGCTGAAGTTCGTGAGACTCCTGTCAGGCCATTTCTGCAACCTGTTAAGGCCTCTCTAAATGGCAGCGCAAGGAGCTATTGTATCAATGCTCCTGCCAGCTTTGCATCATCTGCAAAGCTGTTGTCCCATCATACAGATTATTAATGAATGTATGTTGGTCCCAGTATTCATCCCTGGGATATACCAAAAATTACTGCTTCTAGCTGGGCTTCATTCTGCTGATCTCAAACCTTTGAGACAAACAGTTTTGCATATTTCAAATCCAACTGACCGTGTATTTATCTAGTATGCACTCCCTGATTTTATCCATGAAGTTTCTATAGGAGGCAGTGCTGAAAGCCTTGTTAAAATCAAGCTCTCCCTTCACTGAGCCTGTCTTCTTGACATAGAAGTCTATTAGGTTTTTTGCCTCCTTCTGAAAGACAGGTATGATATTTGCTTTTTCACAGTCATCAGGAACCTCTCCGAATAGTTATGACCCTTCAAAGACAATTGAAAGTGGCCTCAGAGTGGTACCAGCAGCTCCCTCAATGCTCTTAGTACATTCCGGCAGGGCCCATAGACTTGTGCATGTACAGTCTCTATAAATGCTCCCTAAACTGCTTCTACTCCAAAGAGGGCAAGTTTTCTTGTTCTGGACTTTTACACAGGTCTCAGGTACCTAGTATTCCTGGAGGTTGCTCTTATCTGTGAAGACTGAGGCAAAGGTGGCATCAAACAACTTTGCTTTATCTATGTACTTTGTCAGCCAGTCCCCTGCCCCATTTAGCAGTAATCCCAAATTTCCCCTAGTTTTCCTTCTGCTGCTGATACTCCTATAAAATTCTTTCTGGTCGCCCTTCACACCTCTCACCATATGCAGTGAGGTGGGCTTTGGCTTTGCTACTATCATCTCTAAATGCTTTGCATGCTCCGTAATCCTCCTGAATCATGTAACACTGCTTCTACCACTTGTGCTTCTTTTCTGTTTTATTTTAGTAAGAAACTCCTTGTTCATCCATATTGGCCACCTGATGACTTTGTTTAATTTCAGGCTCTCTCTAGGGCTATATTCCATGAGATTCTTCCAAACAAGTCTGCTTTCCTGTTGCAGGGTTATGATCCTACTTTTCGTCTTGCTTCTGCCTCTTCAGATCTTAAACATCCCTGTACCATTGTCACTGTAGCCAAAGCTGTCCATGACCTTTATCCTCCTAAGCAGTTCTTCCTTGTTTCAGAGAATCAGGTCCAGCAGAGCATATTTTCTCTTCTGTCTCTCAGTCAATTCTTATCATGTATAGTTAGTTAGCAGTTATCACTTATGCTTGTCCTTGCTTGGTTGTTCCTCCACCAGATTTTGGGGTGGTTAAAATCCCTCATGAGAACCACAAGCTTCATACACAAGACTTCTTCCAGTTGCCTGAAGAAGATCTCATCTACTTCTTCCTCTTCTGGCAGTCTGTGGGAGACACCACAACACTGCCCTGATTGTTCTGCCTCTAATCCTCACCTGTAAAATCTTAGCTGGCTCAAACTCCATCCCAAGGCAGAGCTTCATACACACTTTCTGCTCTCACATGTAGGGCAATTTCACCTCCTTGCTGACCTATATCTGCCTGAGACAGCACTCCAGTGACATGAGCTATCCCACAATGACTCCAGGATCCAAAGAGATCAGAGCCCTGTGAGGGACATGGACCTTTAATTCCTTTTATTGCCCCCTACCTCCAGCTGCATTAGGGATCGGCTAAGTCAGTATCCAGTACCTAAAGGCAAAAAGAGGAGACACTCCAAATTTTAAATTCATTTCTAAAACTCTGGACTAGGAAGCAGACTGATAAAACGCTGTTAAATTGTGATATTAAGTGGAGGGATCAAGGATGGGTCCAGGAAAACTGTGTGCTTTTCCACACCTCAGTTATTGCCTTGAAATAATCCAAGGTCGGGTGCAAAGGCAGTCAAGGTCTCATTTCATTTAGCACCTGGTGGCTGACACTCCTACTAGAGAAATCATCATGCCTCTGCCCACTTTCACTGGCAATCTCAAAAAAATGTGTCTGAGGAATTATGGATCAAGCTTTTCCACTTGAAGAAATGAGGAGCAGAATATTTACAGAACAGAGATTTATTACATTCAAGAAGCCTAAAGTATCTGGTTAATTACAGTTAAATTCCTGGAATAAATTGACAGTATTCCAAACAAGACTTTATCAGCTTCTTTGCAATACACTCTGTTTTACTGGCATGCAGTTCAAAGGTTTCTATTGCAACTCATATTTAGGAGAGTTACATAAAACTTGATGTAGGAATGAGTGACAAAGGTTTTATTTATTTCATATTATTATCTGTTGACTTTTAAAGACCTAGGTAACAAGACAAGTTAAGCAAGAAGTAAATGATTAAACGGATGAGTATCAACTTTGCTAGTTTTAAAAGATATTTAGAAAGTAAGAAGAATTAAAAAAAAACAGTTCTCTGAGTTGTAAGTAAATTGAAGTACTAAAATTTATCTGTTCTTCTTATTTAAAGTCTCTGATATTTATTAATTATCTTCTTTTTCAGTCAATTTTTTTTGTATAATCTTTAATGTGTGAGGAGAGGCACATGTTTGGTAAATTTCACTTTTAGGTCAACTTTACAGTACAGCTAGGTTATGCTTAGTCAAATTTTCCAAAAAGATATATGACTTGATGTTTCTTCAGAGAAAATATTTTTGAATATAGAGAGTATCATGCTATACCAATGGCATGAAGGGCTCGCATAGTTTAAGGTTACAGTGCATCACCCACTTGAACAGCAGTCCTGTCACTGAGAAAATAGAAGTTCCCTTGCATTTTCTAACTTTGAGTTACCTCACTTGGACTAAATTAAAAGTGGTAACAGGTAGGTATACCCTTCCTTGGCCTTCTCTGGAATGAACTGGATGTGAAGAAAAAAAAATTCAGGCTTTATGTACATTTCCAGGTTGATATCATATATCCAGGAGAAGAGTATTTCTGTTTTGAAAAACTAATGTTGGCAGATGCATTATTTTTCTTCTCCTGTATCAATCTTTTATTTTGCAGGATGCGTTTTTAGTGGCTGCACATTAGTGAGAAACAACCTGACATACAGAATCACCTGCTAGTATCTTGGTAATTTTCATGCATACAGGAAGGAATCCCTTTTGTTGTTGTGTTTACATGAGGACCACTTTCTGGAAGTATACATTATGTGTTGAATGTAATCAGTTTAATGATGTTAGAACAGCAGCAGTTGCATATAATAATCACACTACTATTACAGTATTTGGTACCTTTGATGCTTCTGTCAGCTTGTACTGCTGCGTTTATCAGCAGCAGCTATTATGGGGAAAGACTACTGGAAAAAGAACAGGGCATGACTTTTGCCCCTCAGTTGTCAGTGCCATTAATTTAATCACGTGTAGAGATTCTGTTTCCTTTGAGTAGAAATAACAACACTTACACAAAGATACCCATGTGTTTTGGCCAAAAAAAAGTACATGTGTAAGTTTGCTGTAGCTAAGAGGTAGCTGTAGTCCTCATGATAACAAGAACAGCAGCTCTGTAGTCATCAATCATTGATGCTATCTTATTTTATTTTTTCACTCAAACTGAAGAGATCAGAAGCTGGAACTTTATTCTCCATGCTACGTGGCGGCTGGTACCTGTGGACTGGGGATGTTTTTGTTAGGCAATTCTTCTGTACATCAAAGACGTTGGTAGGAGGGATCTTGATTCCTACTGGAATCCAGTTCTTTGCTGCCTCCTGACAGACAAAACAGTTAACACCAGGGCTGGCTGCTTGGTCCAGTCACTGCTCTGAAGGACTTCCTAGCTGGTATTTCTGTAAACTATAACACCTTCCTTTTCATTTGCCATTGTGGTAGTCAGTTTCTACGTCCAAGAAATACAAATATGGCTAAAATTGGCTGGTGAAACACAGGAACTAATCCTACAGGCTCTTGAGGATTTATTCTACCACCAATCAGCAGTTGAGAAAGGGCCATCTCCGGTAGGACCGTGACAGATTCTCTGGGTAGGCAACTCATTTGCTCACGGGATATACAAGTTTTTGTGGAAGGCTTGTAAATTCAGAGACTTATAGGCATGGTCCCCCACTAGCATGATGCAATTTTGAGGAAAGCTAGAGGGAAAGGACAGAAACCTCTAATTTGTCTCTATATTTGTGAGGAGCCAGTGCAGAGGGAAGGACAATGGCTTATGTTGCTGAGTAGGTGAACTTCCATGCTTTGAATTGTTTTTTTCCCTTTTTTACATAAATTGTCTTGTCCTACACACCTATTTAGACAAACAGTTAAAGCCTAAAATTCACGGATATGTAAGACTCCCTCACTTGTGAAGGTTTGGAAGGAGGGGTCACCAAAGACAAGAAAGAGAACTAGACAGATTGCCCATGCATGCAATCTACTCTATCATTATTCTCTAGATAACTTGTTTTTGTTATATATTTTCTGTTTGGGGATGAGATGAGTAGATGACATACATCAGCCAAGTGAGATTTGACATAAATGAGGGATTTGCCAATGCAAATGATTTGTATGTTGGGATATGACCCAATTTTGGACAAAAACGGTATTTAGATTAGATATTGATAAATAAAGCTTTGCCTAAGAGTGAGCCCAAACTAATACTGCTATGAGATAAGTAACCTCTCCATTTCCTAGTATGTGTTGTTTAAATTTAATAAACTTCATACTGCATTTAATTTCTTTCTTCTAAAAAGGGAAGTAATTTGTTTTCAGAATGCAATGATGTAAACTGAAGATTAGGAAAGAAAGAAAAACAAACTAATTCTTCCAAGATCTATTGCTCAATATCCCCTTAACTTTCTCTTCAACCACCACACCTTTTCTTGGCCTTCAAATCCCTTTTTCTCCTCAGTACCAACTGTTTGCTGGGTAGAAACCAAGAGGATGATCCAACTGACCTGGGCCCTAGTCCATGAAAATACTTTTCTGAGCTTGGCAGTACCTCAGTTATATTGAGGATCCAATATTATCTGATTTCCAACTCCTTTCATCTTTCCTTAGCTGGGTGGAGTCATGAGTACTCTTCAGCTGAACTTGTGACATTGGCTTCTTAATATCTCAGTATTTTCAGTGCAAGTTAGACATTGAGGGGCTAGTCCTGCTTCTCTTGCCTGCCACAAGTGACCATAACTGTGTTTATCATTTGTCTAAATTCTGTTAGGGAACAAGGAGGAGTCAAAAAAAGCTTTGAGAACTGCTCTACATCAGGGTCTTGAGGCACTAATAGGCTTTAATAACTCTGATCAGCCTCATCTGGGGTCTCCCACATGTGAGCTGAGGGACTATTTGAGCTGGGCTATTTAAGATCAAGGCTGGTCCTCTGCTCCTGGTTTGTGATGAGCTGGAAGTGTGCTTGGTGTTGCCACTTTGTATTCTGGCTCAGGACTGTATTTTTATGAGTGGAGTGCAGATGTTTAGCTGCAGCCCACGTTATCTCCAGTCCCGCCTGTGCCCTGCCTCCTGGAAGGACCTTGCGCTATGCTGCAAATAGTATGTCTTCAGGGCTGCATCTAGCCCTACTTCATCCTGCTGCTCTTGGCTGACCCCTGGATGGCCCTCCATCCTGATTCCCCATGTTGCCTTCTCTAGGTCTGTTGCTATCTGCATGTTGACCCATCAGGTACTGTGGAGCTATCTCAGCTCTGTTTTATCCCCTGATGGAACAGCCCTGCTCCTGCTCCTCCCTGATGTACAAGCGTCTCCCTTGTAGAAGGAAGAAGGCAATTTCCTGCACGATTCCTTGTAGCAGAACCTGATGTTCCCCTTCCTCCTGGATGTGTAGACAGATGTAATGAGCTTTCTATCAGCTGCTGAGTGTTTGATTTTTCCGTTGTTCCCTGGGTGGCCATGGACTTCTTGAGACAGGGTGGGGAGGCTCCCCTAGGCTTTTCTCTGGGTACCTGTGGGGGGTCTCGTACCTGCTCTGCAGCCCTCCCTCTCGATAAATAATGAGAGCAGTCATCTGCCTGCAGTGTTTCAAGGTGTGTAGAGCCTCCTCTAGAACACTGAAGTATAGAGCCGAGGGTTTAAAAGGTTAACAGTGACTCCAGCTTGCCAGATAGCATTAGCAGAGGCTCCTCCTGCAGCTCCAATGGCTTAAAATATCCATTTATATATGTCTAGACTACATTTCCTCTCCTATCCTGAAATAAATGGTTTCTTGGTAGCTACTGAAATAGTCTTTTTAAACATTTTTTTTTTCTTGACACTGAGAAAAAAGTAGATGTTTAAAAGTTTGCAGAATGAATTTACTTAGTGGGATTATTTTAACAGTACAAAAACCCATCTAAAAATATTCTAATATTTATTTATTAATCGTACCTCATTTGTCACCTTTGACATGCAGTTTAAGAGAACCACATATTAATGAAAGGATAGTGCTTTCATTTGCTGGAAAAGATCAACATTCCTTAATAATTTTATCTCTCCAAATATTTATATAAATGAAGGCTAACCCTTACTGAACTCAATCACTACTCTACTGTAAAACATCAAAATGTCAAGAGAAAAAAATTGTTAGAATGAAGTGTATATTTAGTCCAAGGCCTCTAGTAAAACTTCTTATCAGCTAATACTGTTACCAACATGTTTAACTTAAAGCTGTGATTCCTCTAGGAGCTTTCAAACTTGTAAACTCTAGTGAGAAAGAGCATGTAATATCAGTATCTTAAAATTTAAAATAATGAGAGAGAACCTAACATGGAATACCAGAACTTATTTTTAGAAAAACATCCTGAATTTCTGTTGAAGATAGCTAGAGGGACATAGACCAAGTTCCCCCCTACTGAAGCTTAGTATTTGATACTGCAGCTGATTCCACATATGCTCAGCTCTCCTCTCGCACCCAGGTGGCTGTAAGATGGTATCTTGTTAATAACATATACACTCTTGCTAGAGCAATTTTTTTGGGTAAAAATTAACTGCCTTCCATCAAGGAGGAATTCCCCCTCTTAGGAGAGATTGTGCTGCGGTCATTATACCTTTCTTGACACTCTACTTAAAATATGTGAGTGACAGACTACTGGATTTCATGGGGGCACAAACCAGGATTGTTGAATAAATTTTGCCCTTTCCAGAAACTGAATAATCAGAGAGCAATTTATAATGAAGAGGCTCTGATTAAGGAAAGACTTATTGAATAAGCTAAACTAATCTTAAAAGTTTATGAAGTGGTGTTTTCTAGGCAGACATTTCTAGGTCTGAATGTTATCTGTATGCCTGGTTTTGTTGCTGAACATGTATTTACACTGGTAATGGCATGTATGTACTTTAGAACACATGGTCTTTATCAGTTATCGATGTAATGTTACTATTGTCTACTAGTTTTAGGATGTTAGTAAAATTTCTGAAATTTTAAAAATTATAGCATGCAAATGATCTCAAAAAAGATATTCTATTTATAAGTGACTGTATTTGAATCTTCTGTTTTTCTCTTTTTTTTCCCCCAGTGCTGTGTAGGTAGTCTTTCCTAACACTACAAAAGATATATTTAATTTGCTCTAATTCCTCTCTCTTCAGTTCTCACTTATACATGAACCACAATAAATATGAACACCTGGCTTTGACCAGCCACATGTTGTTGCTACAGGCAACATCTCTTTTGATCACATGGATTCTTTCTTTGCTGTTCCCAATAATGTCTTGGAAGTATTGATTAGTGGACAAAGCACCACTTTGACACTTGCCTCTTTATTATTGTAAGGAAAGGAAAAATGTTTTCATGCAACAAATTTGTTGGTGAATAGGGGTATTAAATTCCATTTCTTTTGTGGTGAGCTCTTTGCTGTCAGACAAACGGCATCCATACAGAGAAAAATGCTTTTTGGGAAAGAACCTTTATTGAAAGTTGGCCTCTAGAGACTTCTAAATAGCAATGCTCTGTGCCACCAACTATCTCAGACCAAAAAAATCTGCAGAAAGCTAAAAGCTGAAAAATAGATTTCAGAACTGCAGAACTAGCCAACTGCAGACAGAAAGCTCCATGAGACATAATATGACATTTGTTGGACTTCTTGGCTCTGCTTCTGCTTTTTCATCGGATAAGGGACAAAACCCATCATTGACTTCAGAAATTATTTTTTTAGCATGTTTTTTCTAGGTACCACTGGAGTGGATGTGTATTGGAAAGTGTCAGATGGGATTTTCACATGCTTGGAGTTCAGGAGACCTCCTGCCTCCCATGTGTGGGGTTGTTTTGGAAGAATTCTCCTATTTGAAAGTACTTCATCAATTCTGCTAAGCATGAATTTTTCAAACAAAAATCTCCATGTTTACAGTAGTGAGATGGCTTTCAGAGAGTCAGAAGTGAGGACTGCGAGACCCTCCATCTTAATGTACTTATCATATAGCCAGTGCCTGCTGGAATGAACTGTAGGCAAAAATCCCGGAAAATAGTACTCCCTTGGGAGTATTAGTGTCTAGTGACAGTTTTATGACATCATTCTCCCACTGATCTCTTCAGAAACCTGTTATACCATGAGTGTTTGAATGGTTACAAGGTGAATGCGCAAGGGACAGGACACATAAAAAAGACCCTTCATTAATTACATTTTCCAGAGAAGGATAGTTTCCTTGATATAAGCTTGAGGATGAATATACCTTTAAAAAATACTATTATTTTCTCTTAAAACGAGTCAAAGTGAGGGAATTTTACTTTTGGTAATTTCAGGACCAGCAGCTCTCACCTTTCTCCTAGAGAGGACTGTGTTTGCTGCCTGATGCCTCTCTTTGCCCAAGTAGGAGGCACAGCCTGTGTTTCTGTCTATTCAGTCTTGCTCAGACAGTGCAAATATGTAGGGAAGGACGGAGACCATATACTGTGTGGCAGTCATGGACGCACCACGAGTGATGCTGTCAGCTGCCACCTCTGGCTGAAATTTGCCTCAACACCACTGCCAGATCAACTCATTCCCACTGGTTATGTTACAGGGAATTATTACTCTTCCTATGTAGGTGGGATGTTGAAACAAAACCGCCTCAGTCAGCTCCACTTCACTTTAAAATCCTCTACTGAGTAAGTGGGGATGTAGTAGCTCAAGGTCCCCTTTCTGTCAATGGCAAGAGATCAGCATTTTCAGATGGAGTGCAGCCCACCCATGTGGTGGTTTACCATCTAGAGGTATCATTTTCTTCCCCTTGTGCACAAATGGTGTATGAGTGTAATAGATTTAAAGGTAAGGGCCTCACCTTCACGTCTAAAACTTTATGGAATGAGCCCAAATCACATTTATGCAGTCTTTTAGAGATTGTGGCAGATCCAGGAACTAAACTTTAATGTCCCCAAATCCCTGTGATGCTGCTAATAGCCCATTCTGCTTCAGTACTCAGTGTAATGCTCAGTCTCCCTAAAAAATGTAAAGAGTAACAGAATGACTTAGAAATCAAGATATGTCTTGGAATGACATCTGGGCTCTTTGGGTAGGAAAGACAAGGAGGCTGAAAATATCATAAAAATGTACATGTGCAAGGAAAGTGTTGTAATCAGCAACAAGGTACTGTCACCCTGGTATTTGATTTGGCTTCCCCCCTTGCACCCAATCAAAGTATTAAGGAGCATCTCAAATCTGTGCTGATGACCTGTGCTGATGGTCAAGTAGGAATTCACATTTTAATACAGCCCTTGTTTGGAGAGTTTCGCAAAGAAAGAATTGTTAATGAGTAATCCTTGTCCATTAGGGCACTGAGCCAATGAGTCCAAGCTTTGATTCACTGTGTTATCACTACAGCCTTCTGCTAAACCTAAAAAGAAAACAAAACAAAAATGTTCCTGTGTGAGAATCATTAGGATACTGAACTGAGAACAGAACTGTCTTACATCCTGCCATCCGCAGTCTTCCAGAAAAGAACAGTAAGTAATAATTCCTTAAACTCATAGCTCTTGTTGTTATGTAGTATAAAAGCAATTTTATCACCTGAATTATTTAGTGGATGTTAACAGGTTTTTGACCAGAAAAAAATCATATTTTTAAAGCTCTAGTATTTCAATGAAGAATAATATAAGGAGAAGTAATTTCATCCAAAAAACTGTCTCAATAGAAGGAATTCCCCTTGGGAAAAATGGTAAGGTCATGAAAAATAATGACAGTGTTGAAATTTGTCTTTAGAAACTTGGCTTCTGTGTGTCACTGGAAAAGAAAGTCTAATTTTGATATTGAGTCTTTCCTGCAATCTATCTAGTTAATCATGTGCATTACCTTTAAAATGATACTTGTTAATTTTTTTATCCTTTTAGGAACAGACAGTGTTTTCAATGTGAGAACAATCCAGAAGTTAAATAGTTTCATGTAATTTTATTGTATTTTTATATTTGTTTCATGTAATTTTTTCTTTGACAATTTTATGTAGAAATTCCAGGTGCATCTTCCAAAGTCCAGAACTTCAGCACTTATTTCACATAACTAGCACAAGGAAAAGGGGGTTTCAAATTTCAAGTGATTACTATTTGAATCTATTGATAGTTTTTAAGAAAGTGTCAGTTTATTCTGAGTGTTCCTGCTAGTTGTTTATCTTCAGAAAACTACAATCGTGGTGGAACACATTTGGCTTTTGTTATTTTTATTGCTATTGCTTGTGTTACAGAGAACCTAGAGATCCCAAACTAGACTGGGATTCCACTAAGCCAAATGGGAGCTAACTAACCAGTTAGGAATGGAGGGTTTGCAGTTTTATCAGATGAGACATGAAAAAGGTGCCGGAGAAAGGAAGACAGAGAAATGGTGTTCAGGAGGTCATCCCAGAGACAGTCAGAAGCTGGCCTCACTCTTTGGAGTTACTTGCTGGCCTACAGAAATGCTGTTGAAACTTCTAATAGTTTTAAGTTCTACTAGTGGCTAAGATACTTGATTTTGCTTCTTAACTAAGCTGTAAGAATGTCCTATATTTTTTTTCTGTGTCCTGTGTCTCTTTGCTGCTCTGATTTTAAACTCCATATTAAGAAATCTAAAGAAAATTTCCAACAAACACAGTAACACCAGTCCTCCTCCTGGTTCTCAAACTTGCTTATACTGTTGTTTGCATTTTGCCATGAGTTGCTGTGTAGTTAGGATTAGGGTTAGTGGTGCCATGCTTGTCAAAATGACTTAACAGCAATAGGCTAGAAACAGAGAGCATTTATCTTCCTAATGCTTTCATGTCTCTTTGATACACTTTAAAACAAACAAGTAAGTAAATAAAATAGCCTCTCAAATAACTGAGGCACTGCCTTAAATATTCTACAAAAAGGCTATGAGGCCACATCAAAAGCCTGCGAACTAGATGGGAATCTGTCTTCCCATTGATGTTAATGGTTTGGATTGGGCCATAGATTAATGATGTTACTGAAATTTCTCTTTGAGCAATAGGCAGTCAGATGTGTAAAGAATAGGACATTATTATGGGACAGATGGAAGGAAACATACCTCACTACTATTTGTGAAAAATTTTGCAAGTGCTTTGATATGCCTTCCTTTGCTGATTAACGGAAATAGTTTCAATCATTCTTCTGAAGGTAAACCACAATTAGACTGTCATAGAGCTTTTCTGATGATCAAACATAATTTTGTTACTTGAAAGGATGGGGCCATGATGCTTTATTTTCAGTGAGCTTCAGTAGGTTTAACTTTATTTTACTAACAGACTTGGCTTTGCTCACACAGAAGCCAGGGAAAGTTTCACTATTGACCATAACACAGGCAGTGCACTGATAAGAGTCCACAATAAATCTGAAACCTGCATCACAATGCACGTGTGTATATGTATATATTTGTATATTCCAACGAACATATATCCCTAAGAAATCTGAATAAACATGTGTACATATCCATATAGTGGAAAAACAAGCCCCATGTATTAGAATATACATCTCAATTTTCTCAAATAAACATAGAACTTGTAAACATGTATTGATTGACTGTTCTGAAGTATGTTAAAGGTTACATGTAATGAAATTTCATGTAATTTGGATCACTTAAAATGCAATTGATGACAATAATCTCAAGCAGTTGGACATATATTTTACTTTATACATACTGATCTCTGTTTTTCTTTGCTGTATGTTTTTGGCCTATGAAAATAATCTCTAAAGGTGGTGGAGTAAATAGGTTTATTTAAAAAGTTAAATAAATTAATTATTTGGAAAAATAAGCTTTCTAATTTATCCCATGCCTCTTATTTTCTCTTGAAGGCACTTTTATTTTGGAGAGCAATATTGATTTCCTGTGGAACTATTACCTTTATTACAGCTTTTACCTATCTGATGCGGGGTTTTTTTGTTACACCTAAGCATGGAGTACCAGTCACGTTGGCTAAGGTAGTCTAGATTTATCTTGATAGCAGTAGCTCCAAAGAAACAGTTCATGTAAGAAAACCGGTGTGATGTAGAAATGTCCATGAATATTTATTCATATCAAAGATGCCTACAAATATCAAGAAGCTTTCCCGTATTACAGGGTTTGGTGGATAAAGACATCTGAATTAAGAGACTGGTTATTGATCCTGTTCACGTAGATTAACTTATTCTGGAAGCTAAGATGACATAGCTTTATGTTACCAGTCAAAAGAATGCCTCAGCCCCTCTAGCTTTGGAAGGAATACTTCTGCCAAGAGCTTCCATGCATAGGTGCTGCACATGGGCACTCTTTCTCACCCAGCCATGTTGGCAGCAATTTAGATGCCTCTCTATGTGTCTGCTGCGTGTGCCTATCCCACTGGTTAGACCAATGGCTCGGCTCCATGGGAGTTGCAGCCAGTTGGGACCACAGTTGTTTAACCTCAGAAAGAGTCCAGGAGGATGAGACTGAGAAGAGGGTAAGGATGGAGTGCATGTTGTGGAACGAGCTCTTTGGAAGGGAGTCCACCCCTGAGTTTGTGATGGCTTGCGACATAGACGTGTAGTGACCTATACTATTTCCCAGAATTGAAAACTGTGTGGGTAAGTGTTGCTTAAATGCTCTATACGATATACCTAGTGTAAGTCTGAAATCTGGAAATCAGTATCTGTTGCTTTTAAATATGAGTGAAATTAATCATATGGATAAATCTAATACAGGTTAGACAACTCACAGCAGGCTGGACTCAGGAGCAAATCAAGGCAAAATGTCAATCAGTATTTAATGAAGAGTTTGGTGTTCAGGGAAATTTACAATAGCTAAGATACGTGCAATGGAAAATGTATTTCCAGCCTTTTTAATGGTGATCATGTCTTGTGCCTTCCAGAAATCCTAAGGAGATAGAAGTAGTCTTTTCCATGAAATCCAGTAAACGGTCTACATCAGTGGAATACGTTAAAGAAAATGAAGTATCAAAAAAGGTGGGAAGTGTAAAATCATCATGAAAATTTAATTTGAACTGAATCCATGCAGATCAAAATTAATGTGGCAGGAAGCGTAGAGTTACAAAATCTGTAATGTCCTAGAGTACTGCAGGTTATGACAAACATGCCCTCAAGATTTTTATTATAAACAAGGCAATATTAGTAACACCAGGGCTTTTTGTGTGTGTATGTAAAGAATAATAGATTCTAAGAAGTCTCTCTTGAGGTGGAAGTGACATTATTTAAGGATGTGTTAAAAAATGGAGTAGCCTCAAAGAAACAAGAAAGACGTTTATAAACATCAAAGAGACTGTAAAAGCACAGACACTTTATAAGCATTTAAAAATATAACTTTCCTGTTTTTTCTTTATTTGTAGCACAAACTAGAAGGATGCAGGACATATACCTTACAAGCTAAGAAGCTATGCATTGAAAGTCTGACCTTATGCTGACGGTAAATACTTTTAAATGGATGTCTTCTTGGGACTCTCTTTAAGGTATTTGGACATAACTTCCAACATTGCCTAAGAAGATAAGTTCTAGACTCTGGATGAATGTATAGAAATTCACAATCTCAAAGCTGACATGTTAGATGTTGCAGCATTAGGTCCTCAAATAGCGTCTCAGGAGGAAACATGAGAAGTAGTAATAGTGATAGAACATAGGTATCATGTTTGGCTGCAGGGAGAGCAAATCCTTCAAGGAACTCCAAGGGTTGCACTCTTATAGGCTAGAAGGAAAATACTGATGGGCTTAGACACGAGGAGAAGGTGGTGATGGCCTCTCTTCTTTGGAATTCAACAGGAAAATCCAGAGAAATATTCACAAGCCCTCTAAAGATGCCTCATTTTGATGTTTCTCTTTTTGGCTGTTATAAAGGTCCTAATTGTGCTGCTGTTTTCTCCCATTCCAGAACACAGAGGAATCCCGTCCCAAGGGTTTTTCATAGGCGGTTCATGAGAAAACTGAATTGTAGGACCTTCGCAGCCATGTGGGCAGCCCCATCTCTTGAGTTCAGCAGATACCTTCCCTACAAATGTGGTAGCTAGGCAGTAAAATGATCGGAAGTAAACATGGATCTACTGGGGTAGCTGGGCAGGTTGCCAAACCCTATCCAGGATACATGGAGTTGTTTTGCTGTTGCAAAACTGTGTTTCTGTGCTAGATTTGAGGCTGTGTGTTTACATGTTATTTGCCACAAGAACCCTATCTGGTCTGTGATACAAGTAGCTTTTGACGTTTCTGAGTAAACTGTTTAAATTATCTGTGGGCAGACATTTAAAATGCATCTCTCTAATTAGAGGGCCTCTGTTTATGTCAAGAAAGAACTTAATGAATCCTTGGGGATAAATCTGAATATAATTACAGAGCGTGCTTGCCAGTCTCATAAGCTACTTCCCAGCCGGCTCAGAACTTGGGCCTCCTGCAGCATTCACATTTTTGTCAGATGACTTCATTTCTGCTTGAGAAACATGCTGAGCTCTCACTGGGAGGCAGACTTGGGCTATAACTTTCATACGCCTTCAGCTAGTGGAAATGCACTCCCAGAGACAGTCCCATGGGAATAAAACCAAATAAATAATTAAGACAATAAAACAAAGCAAAACAGATTTGTGCCAACTTTATGCAGAATCCTCTTGGGGTCTGTATAAGCTCTTGAGACATCTCGTTGTTGGAGCTGTATGTTCTCCTGTTGCTGATGGTCCTGCCTCAAATGTAATCTGAAGTTGCCCCACTCCATTGACATGAGCCAGGCCTGGGCAAGGGAGCTTCTTGTACACCTTCCTCCTGGATGCAGTGCTCCTCTAGGTCTAGCTTCTGCTAGAGGAGGGGCAATGGCATGTCTCTTGCCTCTATTTTAATAGCCTGGCATTTGGAATGGGATAAAGATGGCCTGGGTAGAGTGCCACTGTCAGCCTTGGTGGAAGAAAGCTGCTCCTTCTGACCTGCCAGGAAAGTATGCTAGTGACTGGGCACGAGTATCTCCCAACCTCCCCAGGCAAGAGTTATATGGCTGCTTGAGACCACAGCGGGAGTGGATGGGTGAGCCTGGTTATCAGAGCAAGGCTTTGCTTTCTGTGTTTGCTAACATTTATCGTGTTCAGACAGTAATTACTGAAGGCAAGATAAAGAGCTGGTCATTGGAAATTAAAGTCAAGTTTCCTGGCTATGTTCTTTTGATCTAACCATAAACTTATATTTTTCCAGTAAGTGAAAGCAATGAAATGGTGAAAGAGCGATGAAAATATAATTGGAGCAATTGGTATTCTATGGAAGGGGGGCTGGGCAGCCTGCCCTCAGCAGGTCAGGCCAGTGCTTCAGTCTGTGAATATTTGACTAAGTCTGAGCAAAAACTGACATTAGTTTAAAATGAAAAGCAGAAGGATGACAAATAAAATATGCCACAGCAATACAAAAACAAACAAACTGAATGCAGCATTTTATTTAAAGGCTGAATTAGGTATTTTAACTTCAAGACAGAGCAAATATTGGAACAACCTCTTGAATCCTTCCTTATACTAGGTATACAAAACCAAGTTATCTTGTTTTAAATATTCTTTTTGCTTTATATGTTTTCAGGGTTTCCTTTCAACCTATTTTTTAATCAGCATATTCCTCCTGAACTGAAGAATAAATGGGATCTGAAATGAATTTAGTTGAACATCATCAGCTAGCCACTGCTGACGGATTTCCTCTTGCTGAAGGTCCTCATTTGTTTGGTAAGTCAGAAAATTAGGTTGATATATCAAGCTGTCCTTTACTCAGGAACCTAGAAGAAAATGCACTGAAATTTCAAGTCAAGGGCATGTGAGAGACATGTGCCAACCTTCTTGAATCTTCAATACTTACAAAAGAAATAATAATGGATCTGAGGTGTTAATGGAATCCTGCACACTTGTTCTCATCACTTCTCATAGCAGAGCATGTTTTTGTAACACTCTTCTAACACTGAAAACCATTTGGCAAAGACAGACCTTTGTATGCAGACTGGTTGTTATCTTCCCGCAAGTTATTTAAATTAAGCTGAGCAGATATATTTCCAGTTAATTAGTAATAAAATTATCCTGCAATGTATTTGCATTGCCATATTATGCAAATTTATGAAAGTAATTTCACCTAAATTAAAGTCTTTGTCTTATTAAGACCATTAAAAACTTATCTTATTAACTTCAGTGCACAAGAAAATTTATAAAGTAGGCTGGGAAATTCTCCTTGCTCCGGTCCCACTGAATTTTTCAAGGCTACACATGGGTTTGTTAGTGAATGAAAAATTTTTGGTCAATATTTTATAGGCATGGGGAAGCTGTCTTCCACTAAGAAAAAAAAAAAAGAGAATAATAAATTTTTAAGCTTTTTTGTTTTGGCAGTAAAGTGGGTCCTTCATTGACTAATATGAAATGTCGAAGGCCTCACACATATTGTGAGATATGCAGAATGCTGCAACACTTCAGAAGTTTCCAGTCCAAATAAGACCAGAATTCTGCCTTTTTTAGTGCTGGAAAAATTGAAAACATTCCAGTTTTATCTGCCTGAAACAAGAATAGTAGCTGGGGCATGGAAGGACTGACACAGAGCCACTCCAGCTGCAGAGCTCTTAGAAGTCAGGAGCATCTCTCAAGTCAAAACACTTTCAGTCTCCTGGCTCCTTACAGCTAAACTAAAGCACTATCACTAATGATAAGCAGAACCCACTCCATTATCGTGTGTTACTGTATTTTATTCCTCTCTGTCTTGGGGTTGGGTGGGAGAAATATTTTGGAGTTGTTAAAAAAGTATATGCAAAGAGCTAAAACACTTCCTTGCTACCTGTTAATTCTAGTCTCAGGCCATGATATACAAGGAGGAGAATGATATTCAAATCTAGTAATCATTTAAAAATTCCTGAATAACTGAAATACTTCAGATTTTTATCAAGAAGATTTACTCCCAGTATTTACTTTTTCCCTAATTATTTCATTATTTTTAAAGAGTAATGATCAGGTAGCTTGAAAAATACAAGGAAAAATGTTAATGCTTAAAACACTTTCCATTCACAGGGAAATATTACAAGTTGTGAGGCCTTCATAAGAGGGATTGTGTCTCCCATTATAGATCTTCAGTCCTTAGCAAAACGGAGATTTAATTCAAGCTGACATTTCTGTAAGAAAGAAATAATGTATTAAGGGGTTGAAGCAAGGGACCCATTAGGAAGGAGACACAGCACACCTGCTGTGTTTCACTTAAGCTGATTTTTGTTTAGTTGGGCATCACTCTAATGTGATGTCTTTTTCGCTTTTATAGCTGGAAAAAAGCCTGTCAGAAATAGTATGCAACTGAGTCCACAGAGAAAGTTACTGTGTCAATATGACTCTACTCTTTGAAAGACTTGTAGAAATTGGTTTTCCCTCTCAATTTCATATTTGTAAATTACTTACTTTTTTTTTTGACATTCAGTTTTGGCAGGAAGTGACTTGTGAACCCAAGGAAACAGGAACAAAGCTTTTCTTTTCAATGCCCCTTAAAATACAAAATTCTCTCAGGACTTCTACACATCACAGCTCACAACAAGTTAAAAATTGTTGGCTTACAAACATTAGCCTTTATACAAACCAGTTTCCTTTTTTCAAAGATACATACTCGCATTCTGTAAAAAAAAACAAACCTTGGAAATGTATTTTCTTTTCATCATGCTTCACTCTGTCTATGGGCAGAGCGTCCTTAGACCTTCAAAACCAAATCTAAATGAATCTCCAAACATTAGCGCCAGGTTCAGGTCTTTCAAAAGAAACGTTGTCAATTGTGAGTTGCTTGTGCTGTGAGCCTCATCACCATGGTAATTCCAAGGCACTTCTACATGCCTAGCCTCAAGATTTTTAGTTGCAGGTTTTAGAAAGTAGGTTTCAGAAGAGCTTAAAGAAAAAAAAGAAGGGTTTCCTACCTTTCAGCAGCTGGAAGTTGTATGTTGCCATTTTAACAGTATATGTCTAAGGTAAAGTATCTCTGTATGTCTTTGAAGTCAGTGTGTTCTAACTATAGCTTTTCACTTCTGTAGTTATAAGTCCCTGGAAAAAAGGTCTAGAAATGCAAATGAGGAAGAATCTTTAACCTAGTAAAAGTCGTTCACTTCCACCCTGTCTTCCTGGAATACTGCTTCTCTTTATCTAAATCCCTACTCAGGTAATGTAGAAACATCCTAGATCTCTTTGCAGAAAATATATCTTTGAAGAAGTGGCCAAAACCAAATTCATAAAATGATACAATCTCTATAGTATCAGCATGCAAAATCAACTTTATCTTTCTTGCAGCTATGGTTTTCCCAGCGAGAGAAAGGGACTCTTGATGACAAGAAAACCCAGAGGTGTGTGGGTCTCCATGGCACCTTTCCCACTGAAATTCTTCCCTTCTTCAGTCAAACTCTGTTTGTATTTCACAAGCCCCATTGGACTGAACTGTTGAAGCCCCATTGACTGAGCAGTCTGTGAAGACTGGTCCAGTTTCTTACCCTGAACTAAGAGAAAGTGAAACACCTACCAAATTGTATTATATAACCTCTGTAATTTAGGACTGAAATGCTGGTCTCCTTTAAAATCTTTGGAAGCTTTGTAGTTCACTTTAGAGCCTCAACAGACATAGACTGATCTGAGCTTCTCCGCTTTGCTCCAAATTGACTGGACACAAGCTGTGACCTAGAACATGGTGAGGTGCATTAGCAGAGCACTGTGACAACCTTGCTCTAAGGCTTGGCAATTCAGCTGAGACAGCAAGACTGTTGCAAAAAGGTATTTTGATTGCCTTTGAAAGTTTTTCATATTAGGACAATATGTGTTTTAAATGCCTTTACTTCCATTCCTTATTTCTTCCAATAGTCATCACTTGCCGTTTTTCACAAGGGACTGAATTAATTTTCAGACTACAAAAGTCTCTGCTTCGAATCTTAAATGTGGAGGGTAAGCCTATATATTTGTACGGCACCTGAATTATATACAACATTTGACTCAAACTGTCACTTCTATGATAACTAGCACATCTCTAAAGTAACAGCTAAAGTAAAAATCTATTTTCTGTGAAAGTACCTGACATAGAAGTTATTAGTATGCAAGATATTAAGTGTGAAGCTTCAGATATCAGAAATAGAATTATTTCTAAGAACCTGAAGAGATAATTCAGTATCATTATATGCTTAGTTTGAATGAAGGCCATTTTTTGACGTCCTGAAAATGTTTTCTTTTAACATGATGTTAATGAGACAAGAAATGCAACCCTCATTACATATGTCCCTGCTGACAAAGAAGTTTTTTGGGTGAATAAGCACTCTTAAAAGCTGTACTGAAATGGAGAAGGAAGAATAAGAAAAAAAAATTACGCGTAACAAAGGGGAAAAGAAAGCAATACATCTAAACTTCTCAATGAGAGAACAACCAAATGCCATTGAAAATTGTTGCAGGCATAGAAGAGTGCCTAAGAGGAGCTTGAAAGGCTGACTCCTTTTAGATAAATCTGCATTTGTTCTAGTTACGCTTTTTTTATATATTTTTTTTTTTAAAGGTAGCAGGGTCAAGTGTCCAAACTGATTAAACAGCTTCAAGATCATAAGATATGTTAAATAACTACTTGTCTTTAGCACCACCTGGCAGATGATGCAACATCTGGCTTCATCCCTGCAGAGAAGATAATTAGGCTCATAACTGACCCCCAGATCAAAAGGAAACAAACCAACACAAATTAAAACAGAAAATCTTGTATGTATAATAATTATGAAAAGAGCAAAACCAAACAGAGTGGCAATTTGAGAAAAAAAGTGTAATGAGAAGGACAGATTGGATGGAGCTTTGAGCAACCTGTTCAAGGGGAAAGTGTCCCTGCTCATTGCAGGGGATTTGGAACTAACTGATCTTTAAGGTCCCTTCCAACCCAAACCGTTCTATCTTATCATACAGACGTGTCCGGTATGGCCAAAGCACTTTGGCCTTTTTTTGAGAATGCAAAATTTTTGTACTTAACATATGTTAATCTAGTCAGCTAAAGCATGCTTCCTGTGCTACTGAAGTGGTTAATCTATTACAGAGCAACAGCTGACCTTACCGAATATTTATTGATAAAAATTTTGTTGTAACTAAAGTACAATAGGTACAAAATTACAATGGCTACTTGAAGGCATCACATCGAATGATAACCAGATTTTATCCAGGTAAATCCACACTGGGAACAGGCATTATTTCAGACATTTACAAACAAGTTTCCCTGTAATGAAGTTAATCAGTAAGCTATATAACCTCTAGTTTGTGTCACTCCTTTCTAATCTTAAAGAAAGTTCTCACAGTAAAGAAGGCAACAGGATACAGACAGAGCAGAATTAAGAAGTTTTATTTATAGATAGTCTTTAGGAGGAAAAAAAAGAAAGAGAGAGAAAAGAAGACTGAACACCTTAAGGAGAGTACTTTACTTCAAGAAATGGTCAGATTGAACCCAGCCTGAGGTAGGATATTGCTGTGTTCTTGCTTGGATGTTTTTGCCATCTATTCTTGCACTCTTCCTGGAAATTGTAGGATGCTAGAAGGTTTTTTTTTAAGCCAAATGATTTTTAAAAGATGTGTAAATAATTTGTTTGGAATTAAATCGTGATTTTGTTAATGGCTATGCCATGGTTTCCGAATTACTTAATCCTGAATATTGTTATTTCTTTACATTCCTTCATGAATATCAAAGGAGAGCCAGATGTTCATATTTTGAACCCACCTAGAATTTTATTCTCTTAAATTAGCTTTATATTAGTGGAACAATAACTTTTACAGTAAAGGTCTCATTGTAATTTCTGTAATAGTCTGTATGAAATCACCTTTACTCTATACATAACCTCAGTATAATTCTGCAAACTGAAAACACTTTCTTTAGTTCCTACAAGGAAAATTACCTTTCGTTTCTACAAGTCAAATATTTTTTCAAGTTTTATGTAAAATATTCTGTGTAAACTTGAAAGTAACAAAAGCAAAACTCTTCAATGAGTTTCATTTGCCAGTGGAAAAATATTTGTAAGGCAATTATCATATCCATGTGAAGGTTTTTAGTAAGCTTTCCATATTTCTGTAAAATGTTTTCACTGAAAAACATCTATTTGCAAAACATAATCTAAAAGATTTGTAGCTCTAAGTAACATCACATTTTGTGTGTGCATAAGCAGTCTTTCCTTAAAAATATAAAAGGTATGCTTCCAAAAGGAAAAACAGATAAATGTTTCAAAATAGCTAAGACCACACAGACATAAAATGTCGGTGTAGTCCAGTGAGCTCATTTCTGATTTTAGTTTCACTGCTTGAACTACTGGGACTCCAATGATTTTACTGGATTGCTTATGCTTTAGTCACATAAGACAAGTTCATCACAGATTTCTACGAATATGTATCTGGAGAAAAGCTTATGTACCTTCTGCTTGGCAAGATAAGATTACTTTTCTTTTTTGATAAGAAATTATTTGGTCTAGATTCTCATGTACAGATCTACAGGTATATCATGTTCAAGTCTACTTAAAACAAACCAAAAAAAAAACCAAACAAAAACCCCTCAAAACTTCAAGCTAAAGTGGAGGAACCTATATAGTTGAAACCTCATTACCTTCAAAAATCATACTGGACTCTGAGTACTTCTCAGAGTTTCAGCTGTAAGTCTGTTTTACATGAAACAAGACCATGTTCTCTCAGTCTCTCTCAACCCTGTTTTGTTCTTCCTTTTCCCTTCCATGGCTCTGAGCATGGACTCAATTCAGCTAAATTGTTTAACTATGTGTCTGATACAGAAGGAAGAAGGTGATATAGGCTTGTTGGGTTTTATTCACTCATATTTAACTTCATGCATTAAGACTCGTATTTTTTTGTTTCCTTTGGAAGCAGAGTGATTGTGAAGATTTTTCTAAACACACGTGTAACCCAAATGGTTTTACAGTGGTTTAAATAAACACTCAATCTTTTCTCAGGATGTGCTACAGTTCTTTAGCAGTCCTGAGTTTTTAACCAGCTCTGAGATTTTTGGTGTGCAAAGAATACTGCCTTTTCTTCTTGCTCCGTCGGAGGCCTAAGCAGTTCAGGATGCTGGTATACAGCTTTTGTGGAGTTTCTTGTGGATGGCATAAAGTTAAAAATCAGCAATTTATTTTGTTTCATTTTGGGATTGTCCCACTTCCCTTCAGCAAACACAGTGAACTAAGTAATTTCCTAACTAGCAAATAACATCTTAGGTTTCCATGGTGAGCAGATTCCTTTCCAAACAGATTGAATGACTGTGTACCCCGCAATTAACACCACTTTTTGTACCTGAAGTACCTTGACCAGTCTTAATGAGTAGCAGTCTCAAAAAAAGGTAAACATAATTAAAGACCTACCACCCACTCCTTAAACCTATGCCAGGCATCAAAGCATTGTTGTCCTTACTCTTTTTTTGTCACTGCTGTGGCTGGCAGGTATCAGTGACAGTTTGCATTTGATGCATGAAGCTGTAACTTCACTTTCAGGCTCTTTCACAGAGACCCAGATGCCCTCTGTATGTCTATATTGTTTGTTTAAATGGCATAAACCTGGGTTTGGGGAGTGCCTTCTGTTACTCTGCTCCTGCCAGTGTAGTACCTGGGGCCTGGCCTCTTCTGGAGCAGCCAAATGCAACTGTAGTTAAACTAATTGTTAGTAATAGATGGCACCATTATTCTTATTCAGTTTTGTGTCAATTTTTTCCCGACATATATCTTGCTGCTTATTCTGGAACTGGAATCTCAACATTTGCTGTTGGCAAAGATGTGCCGTGGGCAGTACAGCAACCCAATAAATCCAAAACACTTGCATGGCTTCTGCGGCATGAGAAAGCAGGAAGGGCAGAAGGCTGCAGACCAAGAGCATAAGACTTTGAAAGTGAAAAAGCAGATGAAATTAAAAGGTTAGTTTCTGGCACTAACTGAAGTGAGACAAAGGAGAGGGAAGGATCGATCCCCTGCTATAGATTTTGATTATTTTTGTCATTACAGATGTTCCCTCTTCCTAATTGTTAGCATTTCTTCGTTGTTTCTGATTCCTCAGAAGTGAAGGATACTTGCCTGGGACCAATTTTATGTCTTCAAAAATGGTTTTGGAGTTCTTTCGAAGCACTGTTAAGTGATGTCACCAATGAATATTAATCTAAGATTTCCTTGTAAATACTGCTGCTGACTCAAATAAAAGTGGACTGGTCATCTTCCTGGAAAAATGCACTGATTTTCTCAGACTCTCTTCTTGGAACTATTAAAGGAATGGAGTCAGTGTTTTTGTGAAACAGCAAGATGTGGCTCTCTCCAACAGAAAATATGAAGTACTTTGCAAATAACTTTCAAATTCCACTTTTCAGCTGTTTGACATGGGCTTGATTTTAACTGCACCATCCAGGGACTGCTAGATGTTGTTGTACCTGTAGTACAGATTAAAAAAAAAAAAATCAGACTTGAGTTGTTTGCAATTTTAAACATGAAATTTAATGATCAAAGTTAAGGTCTCCAGATATTGTGTTGATCCTGGCAGGAAAGGTTGCCACTCCTTATACCACTACCAGGTCTGTTGTTGGCTCAGAGGTGACTAATGCTGGCTCACAGAGGTGCTTCCTATGAGAACTGCACTGAATGGCATAGGCTCGTAGGGGTTGGCAACCAGGCTGTAGAGGCTGCCTGGTCACTGAGAGCTGGATGGTGAGAAGGTTGCATTTCACCACTTACATTAGGAATATCTTCCCTGTTCCTTCATGGTAACCTCACTTCCATCTTTCAGGCCCTCTTGAAGGTTTATTTCATGTTCTTAGTCTTCTCATTGAGCCTCAGCCCTGTAATTTTTTCCTAGTGCTGTTTTTCTCTGTCATAATGTATTCATTGTGAATTAAATAAGGATTAATATGACATTCGAGTCTTGATCTAGATTTCAGCCAATGCCATAGGATTTTTGGCATTTGTTTGGATTTCTTCTGTTCTGCTGTAAGACCTAAAATAGGTTGCTGGCTTCTATGGGGTGTGGATTGCTCTTTCTTGTAAACTGAACAATTATATGATTATCTGCACAATATCCTTCAAGATTTTTTTTAAGTAAGTGCCAGTGCTGGACATTTCCACCAATGACAGAGTGGCTAAGGATGACTAAGTTATTTTTAAAACATCTTGCAGTGTATTTGTGTAGCAAATCTGAGCTCAGATAATGCCATCTTTATGTTTGTGCCTTGTTTTCGAGATAGATATCTGGAAGTGGAAACTTCTCTAGTAACTACCGTTTCATGGTAGTAATAGAGATTGGTTTTGCATTATTATTTTCCAGGTGTCCTTTCAGAACCAATGAGTTCTCCAGTACAAGAGGCAGATGTGTCACCTTATGCACAGTACAACAGTGTGCCATTTCCCCAAGTTCAGCCTCAGATTTCATCGCCGGCTTATTACCCCAACCTAGGCTTCTACCCTCCACAGCATGAGGAATGGTATTCCCCTGGGATGTACGAACTCAGGAGATTACCCTCAGAGACCTTTTTCACAAGGGAGACAGAGATAACGGATATCCCTGCAGCCAAAAAACCTAGACTGGGTCACTCTGCGGGAAGAGTGAAAGGAGAAGAGCTCTGTGTGGTCTGCAGTGACAAAGCCTCTGGGTACCACTACAATGCCCTTACTTGTGAAGGATGCAAAGGTAGGATGAAATCAATTACAAAATGCAATTCAGCTAATAAGCACAGTGGTTTATGAGTATATTTTTACTTTCTTGTTAATTTTATCCCAGTCATTGAGCATTTTAGAGATCTACATTTTGATGTATTTTCCCCAAAACAGATTGGCAGTGTCTTCTACCACTGTCTTGAGATTACACATCACAGTAGGCCAGCCTATGGCTCTTGAGCACCAATAGCTCTCGGTAAACAGAGAAACAGCTTCTATGTGGAGCCTGACAGCCTGGCTCTGCTGTCCACGGAGGCTGCCTATGCTGTTCTCTGCCTGTGGAAGGAACAACATCCACGGAGGCCTCTGGGAGTTCAGTGGCAGGCTGCCCTAGAAAATAGCTGTAAAACCAGCCCAGGTGTCTCCTGTAATGCGCATTGAAAGGAAGTGAAAGCTGTCAGCCCCTACTTCAACCCCCAGCTCCCAAAGGATATGATCTGTATCTTCAGGTTTGTGAAATGAGAGGATCTCTAGTTCTAGACTTTCTTCTAGGGATATAGCTGCTGTCTCCAGGGAGAACGATTCTTCAGGAAGCAGGTGATATCTGTAGGGCAAATATCATGCTTCTTAGGAAAACCGTATTCACATGTTGGTATCAGGATAAATGAGATATAGAAAATCATTGCCATTATTGGAAACATGATTACCAGATATTTTAGCAAAGAGGAAAAAAGGTTACGCCAACTATTAAACCTGAAGATGGTTATTCTGTGACAGGGCTGAGGTACAGAAAAATAGTAGCCCAATTTTTCATTCTGTTCTGTGAATAAATGTTTCATTATCATTTCTGTTCTATGGATAAAGGCTAAAGCATGGACACTACTGAAGCACTAAAACATCTTAATGTGGAATTCACTGTCACGGGCATTGTACCTTGAACTAATTTTGGACTTTTGCTTTATTTATCACAAAACCATTTGTGAGGAAACAACAGACCACACTAGTCAACTATTTCAAACATGAATACAGTCAAGGGTCACATAGTTTATCTCAGTAATTCCAATAAATAAGAGATTTGTTTCTTTCTGCTATCTGTGTGAATAGTCTCCAAGTCAAAAACTATGAATTAACTCATATGAATGCTGTCATTATAAATCAAACTCAGTTTTGGTGTGACGATTCTAAGTAGTGATACATTTATTCTGATAGTAAGCTATTCCTACTGTTTATTAACTTAATTATTAAATGTCTTAGCAACTTGTCAGACTTGAAATTACAAAATTTGAAATTTATAAAGAATGTTTCTTGGAGAGAGATTAAAAACCACAAGGCAACTATCTAGACTAAAACCCATGCTGAAAGGAGACATTCATCCACCTCCCTACTGATTCAGTTTGAATCACTCTATGTAACCATAATTTTACTGCTTTATTGGGACAATCTGTTTTATGTTTTTGTTCTGTTTCATGACTGCAACATCAATTCCAAAGAATAGTACCCATGATCAAACACAGTAAAAGTTGAGTTATTTGAAGATAATGCATTCTTTTTCTACAATAAACTTTAGGGGTGATTAAAGTACCAGCTGATTCAGTAAAACGATATGCTGAGGACAGTAATTCTGCTTGACAAGGTGAAGCAGATACCATGTTTTCTAGACCTCTGATCATTCTTTTATATCTGTGGAATTTTTCACATGGATATACATTACCTTTAGAGCATGGAGACCAAAATTAGGCTCAGTACCTCAGTTGTGCGCTTATCAGTGCAGTAGAAGAACTACCTCCTCTGTGTGTGTCTCGGTCGCAAGTATGAGATTAGCCCTTCTTTTTGTCAACAAGACTGTTAATTCATGCTCAATGTGTGTCCAAAATAATATGCTGATCTCTTTCTGCTGGACTAGTGTTCACCTTGCAGCATAGCTCCATTGATGCTGTGGATGCTCTTATTCAAAGGGAGAGGTTTTGCATATATTTTTATGGGATTCAATCCTCTGTGATGAATATGTTAAGTTTAAAAAAAAAAAAAAATTCTTTCCTGGGTAATGCATTCAGCAACACCTTCCATTCTTTTTGGTTATACTTCTTGGGCAGAAGGAACAATATCAAGACCTTATTTGTTGTCTCTCATGAGAATATTCATTTGAAGATATTGGCAGAAGTATACCCTGCTATATATTTTTTAATATATGTAATGGTTTGGATTTGATTTTTTCGTTGAATGTTTAAATTTTACAGTTTGCAGCTTTTTTTCTCTTCACTTTCTTTATGAATATAAGGGAAAGGGAGAAGGGAAAAGTTATTGAAATGTTGAAATGATTACATTAAAGTTGTATAAAAATATATACATGTATTTATACTTATATATAATTAGAATATTATGTACACAGAAGAAGGGATCTCAAACACCTCCCCCTGCCCTGAAGGGAAAAGGGAGAGGAAAAAAAAATTTAAAACAGTTATACACAATCAAAATCTAGGAGTAACTAATAAAGAATTAATAAAAGAAAATTTTGTTACTCTCTTTGAGATAGTAGAATTGCATTAAGCGATCACCAGCACTCTTCGCTTTTTAAGGTTTACAAGGTTTCACTGGGCCTCACTCCTCCACACGAGTAGAGCCGATAGCAGAGAACCTGCTCTCGGATCTACTGGAAAGGAAAGAGAGCAAGAGGCTTCTCCCCCTTCTTATTTATACCCTGGTTTACGTAAAAAATCGCATGGAATACTGGGAAGATGACCACTTCCTCGGTTACAACCTGGTTACCAAGGAAGTTCTAAAATCAAAACCACTACAATACATTACCATCCATTGACAAACATGTATGAACTATTTGATTAATATTTTACATAACATTTACAGTAGAAGGAGCAATGCGCTATATTTAAACCTGCTACTATAAAGGCCATTTCTGAGGCAACCTTCGCATACAGGTATCAAAGACATCCTGGTATACCTCAGCCTGCATAGCGATATTGGGTTTTAAGGGCCATTTCCAGATGTTACAGAACAAATCGTTTAATAAAGCCACAGAATAAGTTCTCCTGAAAGAAAAGGTCCCCATCTTTAAGGTCCCTTCCAACCCAAACTGTTCTAGAACTCTTTGAGGGCTAGTTGTGCATTCCCTCATTGCCGGTTTGCAGTATGAGTTTTTGCAGCATTCAAACTGCTCCTGTACTGCTTGGTGTCTCTCACAACAGATTGAGAATTTTTCCTGCAAAGAACGGTCCCGCTTTAATCTTCTCCTCACTAACACCCACCATTGTGGGCAGGGGGAAGGAATACCAGAAGAAGTCTTGATAGTCTGACAGAGAGGAGCAGGTGCTTTGTTAGGAATTGTGAACTTCAGAAAATTTTAAATTTAAAATCAATTGGGATGGCAAGCAGGGATATTTCCAAAGCTTTCATCTACACTTTTTGCAGCTGTCCTCTTTCAACTTTCATGATTTCCATAAGAAAAAATCAGCATCAGTAGCACTGGAGCAGCTCTACCATAATTAATCATATTCATGACTATCTAAGAGAACAAAGCGAATTCAACATTTCCAGCCAACATAAGCTTTTTGTAATTTGGCAAGATCAGATAAAAGACTGTGCCAGAAAAACCTTCAGCTTTTGGGGTTACTAACCCTTTGTTAGTTTAACATACGCCATTTCTGACTTACTTTTAAATTTGAGTAAAATTCCTCCTGTTATAGATAGTCACACATAAATATTTCAGGCAGTTTAAGTTCCTTTTGAATTAATAGTGAATTATATATATATAATTTTCATTCATAGTAAAATTTAATTTCAAAATTAATTATGAAGAAGTCTGTTCAAGAAGACAATTTAAGAGTCACTTCACGATAAAACTGATGAAAGAGTAGGGTTAAAACTACTTCTTGCCAAAAAAATTATTTCACTTTTCATTTCACATAATTTCACTTTTTCAAAACCTTTGTTTTCAAGAGAACGTATTTGACTGCTTGAATCTTTCTAGTTCCTAGCTTTTGTACCCATAATTTTGCATTCTTCTTTCACATTCTTGCATATCTTAAAAAATTCATTTACTAAAGTTCTTTGTTCCTCCACGAAGAAGCAAATGCACACCTTGTGGATAGGTTAAGTGATAAAGTCATCAATCAGTCTTAGAATGTCATAAATATTTGTGCGGAGCTTTTCAACATTTACTACCAGTGAATTTGTCATAAATTACAGAATTTAAAGTTAACAGAATTCATAAATGATATAAAGCAGATGCAGTTGCCCTTAACTGACAGTAAGAACCTACAGTTTAAATCCAGGCCTTTTTCTCCCTTCCCTGACCAGCAAACAGTAATGTATTAAAACCATGTGAATGATGAATAAAAATAATGCCTGGGGCTGCTGGAGGTTCTAAGTAATCTGCATTTCAAAAGACACTGATGCCAGTCAACTGCATTTATTTGAAAAGCAGCCAATAAAATGGACAGCATTGGAAAAGATTTCAAGTAGGAATTATTGCAGATTGAGAGAAATGCCAGATTTTTTTTAACCAGGCAGGGGAATTGTTTTACTGGTTGCTACACATTGGTGTTTGGAAGAGATTATGCGATTTTAAGAACATGGATCAAATTTGGGAAATTGTTATCTGACAATGGCAAAATCATCATGTCATCGTTATCTTGCTTAGATTCAGTGGGATGGTAACTTAGCTGTATGCATTCTGCAAATACACAGACAAATCCTTCAGATTCACATCCGAATTTGTTCTCTGATTTGAATATGGGAGTTCGGGTCTTATCTAGTGCCTTTTTTAGTGCATCAAGTGCCAGCTTGGAAAATGATGAGTTTATTGTGCCAGCCAGTGGTGAGATAAGAAAGCAAAAGATTTCAAATAGCTCTGGTTAATGTAAATTTACACAGGGCTCTAGTTTGAAGGACAGTATAAAACAGTGATGTGCCAGCAGAAGCTCCCAGGAGTTTATTTCAGAAACTTGCCCTCATATGGGAAGGAAAACTGATTGTCTCTGTAGCTGATGCTAAATAGTCTCTGCTAAATGAAGGACTGTGTAAAAAGATTGTGAGTCACACTAAAAATTCGGGAAACATTGACAGCGAAGACTACCTGTGCAGGTGAAATTAGGTGACAGCTTAACTCATCAAGTGGACAATATTTAGTGAATAAGGCTGGAACATCTTGTAAATAGGGGAGGAGGCCACAGGTACAATAGGTAATACAATGCAGACTCCTTATTAAACTTGAGGGTGGGTGAGCAGACCAATATGTGGAGCTCCTGTTGCTCCCAGGAACTGTGATTAGTTACTCAACTCTCTTTCTGCATATCCCATACCTCAAGAGACTTAAGAGAATCATATTTTTTTTTCACTGGCTGTTTGTATGATATCCCCCTCCAGCTCTAGTCCTGGTGCTCAGCCTGCTCCTGGCAGGTTTCAGATTTGGGTTTGAATTTTCACAACATTCACAATTCCAGGACCTTAGTTGGGGTTAATGTCTAATGTTTGGCCCCATGATTTATTGTGTTAATTTATTAAATTATATGACTTCGATACTGTTGTCAGTACAAATATCAAGAGGGCAGTCATTCAGACACTGAAAGAAACTTGCAGCAGAATATGTGTATTTCAGAATATCCAGTGCAGATGGAGGTGCTCTTCAACTTGATAACTTTGCTTCTTTCAGCGTTTTCTTTCATCTATGTCACTGCTGTGTTGTGCAGGATTCTTCAGAAGAAGTATCACAAAAAATGCAGTATACAAGTGTAAAAACGGAGGCAACTGCGAGATGGACATGTACATGAGAAGAAAATGCCAGGAGTGCCGTCTAAGGAAATGCAAGCAAATGGGCATGTTGGCTGAATGTATGTATACAGGTATTTGCATCATACAGTCAGAGTGTGCATCAAATACTGTATTTGCTTAATTAGTCTGTTTTTAGTAATCAAGTTATAAAATATGTTGTTTGGCAGGTGGAAGGTTTATTACAGATGATGCCACACCTGTGCATCAAATCTTGTTGAAAAAAAGAAATTCACTTTTAAGCAATGGGATTTTGTTAGTAGTCAGGGATGCAAGGGTGTAGGAGCTGAGCAAATGGTGAAGGAAGGGCTGTCCTGCAGTAGATGACAGCTATTTGTCTGCTTGAGTGGGAGGGAAAAGCAGTCAGGGTAAGCAAGTCACCTGACTCCTGGGAGACTCCCCAGGAATGAGGAGTTTGCAGTGTTGGGGAAACCAGAGCGGGAAAGTCCTGGTGCTTTTATTGCCTGCTCTTTCTGGGGCTCTCCCTGTCAAATTCTTGCTAGCCAGGTCTCCAAATTTTGGCACACAAACAATGCCATTTACAAGAAAAGAGCAAGAATGTTGCTAGCAGGAAGTTTTTGTGGACTTGCCAAGTGTACGTTCCCAGACCTCACCCAGCAATCACGAAAAGCCTGTAAGGGCTAGCCCATTTTTATAGTCTCATTAGCTTTTCGTATGACACTATAGATTTTCCTGCCTTGCATATAGGCACATAGGTAGAACTGTCTCTAGAAATGAACCTGATGGGTTTTAAAAATGTTTCATATTAAAGGAAATAGTCTATTCAGGCGAACAGTTTATAAACTTTATAAACTTTATTGATCTTCAAACTGGATAACAGAGATCAACAGGGTTATTTGAGCGCAACTTCGAACACATTTAAAGCTCCTTTTTGAGTTACTGCACTATTTTTCCAAGCTTGCTCCTGAAAACAATCTGTATACATCTGCTATTCCGCCTTCCATGAGTAGGACTACAATTTATTTTTCTTGATGGCTCCAATCACTTTAGCATACACGTATGTGTGAAACCAATTTAGGTTCATACAGGAAATTAATCTACTTGGAATTTTTAATATATTTCTATCCTTTAATCTGATCAGAAGATGCTATATTAACTGTTGGTTGTGTGAGAAACAATAAGCTTCATCAATATTTGGAAGGCGTTGCAGGCATAATGTAATTAATCTTTCATTCTGCAAATTGAACAGGCTGCAAAGATCCTGAGATAATGACATATTCTCGAGCAATACATAAATATATGAGCAGACACCACTGTGATGACAGAACTCAATGTGTCCTGCAGAGTCAGAGGAAAATAACTCCCCTGTGGAGCTAATCCCTGATCCATTGTTCCAAAATTTTGAGGGTTCAAAATAGCTTGAATCACTCAGTGCAACAACCCATGGCTGAAAAAAACCAGGTCAGTGTAAATAATACTGACTGGGACCACATGAAAGTTTTATACTGGTCTATCATTTTCACAAACTGGCATACTGAAATAAAAGCCAGTGAGTGCCACTGCCATCTGACTCTCTCTCTGCAATGGAAACGTGGGGTATCTTGTGTTGCTCATGACTTAACCATAAGCGTGCTCTAATGCACTGCAATGAGGATGTTTGGCAAGGCACTATTTAATGGCTTTTAAGTAGGAGTGTGCAGTATAATTGCTTTTAGTTCAAGGCAATACAGGACAGTAAAACATGAAACTTCCAGTAGTATAGAGCATTTATGTGAAAAAACATGACTAGGAAATAAAAGGTTACCTTGAACTTTGTTTCACTTGTGCATTTTGTAGGATTGTAATTGCAAGTTCTGTGTATTCTTTTTTGTCTCTGAACAAGGAGGTAGAGTGTTATAAATATTTATGGCACAGCTATGCAACAATCCTACTCCTGCCCTCTATACACAAAGTACAGACAGACTGAAATTACTACCCATCAATTTCAGTAATTTGCTCTCATTTTGGTCTAAACTGCAAATATTTGGGTGAAATGTTTACCTAGGGAAGACTCTGCGTCTGCAACTCTTCCTGGAATTTAATACCCATTGAAACCTAGATATCTCTGAGGTAAAAAGTAAAGTCCTGTTTCACACATGAGTTTTTCAACTGACTTAAATTGAGCCAGAATAAGATGTCCAGGTAATACGCAGTAGCACAAAGCATGAGAAAAATTTGTCTTAATGCTTAAGGCAAATATAAAGCAAATTTTCCCTAAAAAGGCAGTAGACTAGACCCTAACCTTGGGGAAAACAGCACAAGCCCATTAACATTACCAAAGGATGCACTGAATAATTTAGAAAAAGAAATCTATGGTGCTGTGTGGAACCACAAATTACATGGCTCGATACCAATTATTATCTCCATCGTTCCTATTCCCTCCTTTCAAGGTATTATTTGCAGGTCTTATTTTAATCATGTAAATTTCCTCTTCTCTCAGCAGTTCAGGTAGGTTATTTTATATAGGGCTTAAACAGGAAATTAAAAACATTCACAACGAAGTTCACTATTTTCATGGTATCTTCCTCCACATCATATACTCACCGAATGAGCTTATTTTTCTGCTCTGCATTTTCAAAGGTGAAGAATGGGAAGGATACTTGAAAGAAGCAAAGAAAGAAAGAAAGTCAGTCCCATGCTGATAGGTTTATTTTTAGATAAATACATAGCTGTTTACTTGTTCATTTGTGCTTTCTGACTGTCTTCCACAGATTGCGCAGGGTACCTACTGTCTCTTTCATTTATTAGTGCAAGCAAATTGATAATTTTAATGACATCCACTCAAGGATGCTCCCTGGTTCAAGGTACTGAAATGTAGTCTAGAACAAAAGAAACCAACCAACCAACCAACAAACAAAACACCTAAAAAACCCAAAAAACCAAACCAAACCAACCAACCAACCAACCAACCAAAAAAAACCAACAAAAAAACACAACACCCCTCCAAACCACAAATGCAGAAATCTTTTCATTAGGGCAAGAGAAACTCTATAATAAAGCCAGGGCTTTATACAGGCCTCTAATACAATGAAAAGCAAAATAGCAAGACCAGACAGTAAAGTTTTAAATAAATACATTTTAAAGGTACATTTGCTAGCCTGAGTTACTTCTTACTCTTCATATTTAGCTGTTGCTTTATCTGTATAGTGACACAGTAGTGGCTAAAGCCCTGGAGTCCACTCTTCTGAGTGGGTTTTCTGTCTGAAAATTCTGCACAACAGACATAATATTGCTTAAATATTATTGAAAACATGCAGTGCCCTTTGTGTTAAAAAAGATGCACCTGGATTACTGTTTTGGATCAGATGAGGATCAGATGAGGAGCACACTTTTAATGACTGTCTTCCAATTGCTCCTATTTTATTGCACTTTGGTTCTGGTCTTGCAGCACAGGAAGGGATTTTTTTTTTGGATAAAACTGAACCAAAGGCATAATCCAGCACGCTCCCATCACTAATGGGTTTTCTAATGGGACCCATTTAGAGCTGGTCCAAAGAAAGACCCCTGACATGCTCATTGTGTGGATGCTGGGCCACCATAAACAACTGCTTTGCTCTGCAGATGAGCTCCATTTGGGCTAGACTACTCATTAGTGTACACAGCATGACTCATTAGACTCACATACAAAGATAATGACACATTCAGGAAATGATCTGCACAGGTAAGCAGGTTTGTTGGTGTAAAGGGCATTCACGGGCATGCTTATGTACCTATTCAGTGCCTGAGATGTATATAAATCAAATTGCTTTGTGTTGGATTATGTGTTCTAGGTCTGTTAACTGAGATACAGTGCAAGTCAAAAAGACTACGGAAAAATGTGAAGCAGCCCCCAGATCAGACAGCCAGTGAAGATAATGACAGCCATGATGTGAAACAAGTAACATCTACAACTAAAATATATAGGGTAAGAGAATTCTTGTAATAGTTTGTACAGTACTGATGGTTTTTGTTAAATGTGTCTAGTTTAGTGAAAATAGAGTATTGCAAACTCTCTGGAGCTGTCTCTATTAATTAAAACTCCGTCTTCCATCAAGCCAAGGAAGTCCCTTGAGTAGAGAAGTGGTTCTGATATTTTTAGTCAAATCTCTATATGCTGTAAAGCATCTATAAAACCATACAGTATTTTTTCTGTGGTGCATATGTCAGGCATATATCACATACGGTCACATGTGATAATAAAGCTTGAACATACCTAGTTACTTGGTAAACATTTCCTTATTTCTAATAATTTACTACACAAACCCATGCAGTTTAAAAGCACCTCTCTTCTCTACTCTTCTATAAAAATCTCAGTGACACCCAAACCTCTTATCTGCTTGGTCTCCAAGTGTGAAAAATACAGGTATGGCTTTTGCCTAAAGCAAGAGATACTAGATCATTTTATGACTGCATTTCATGATGGGCTCTTTTTTTTTTTTCTTTTTGCCAGTATAGGAGAAAGTAGAGTTTACCCCAGAACAGCAGAACTTTCTTGATTATATCATGGATTCATACAGTAAACAACAAATACCACAGGAGGTGTCAAAAAAACTAGTAAGTATATTGATGAATTCATTTTTGAGATGTGGATAATGAAGCTGAGGTTTACATGGCAAAAAATATTGGTACTCAGCATAAGTAGGTGTAGTAAGTAGTACAGTGAACTATGGGTAAAAGCTTACAGTTAAAGAATGCTGCAAGTGGGGCAGAATCTCTCCCATCCAGTCAACAGTTAGACTACATCTTTATCAAACTTAAATGTTAAGAAAAACTTCCAGCTCTAGAGTAACACTTTAGTGCTCAAATCTAATCTTTGCTGACTGGAGCTTTGTTTTTTGTCTTGTCAGTATAGGCAGTGATTTGAGTTTGACTTGCTGTCGAGCTTCCTTTCTATAAAGACACCAGCCTGGAAGCTTGAAAATATTTAATTTTTTTTTAACACAAATTCCAACATTTTCTAGGTTTGGATTTTTGTTTAATCCTCTCTTCTTTCTTTTTCCTCTATACCTTCTAGAAATTCCATTTTCCTTTAAGAACTCACAGTTTTCATGGTAGGATGGAAAAAGTGAAACAGGGAGACGAGGAAAAAAGAAATAGACAACTTCATTTCTTACAAGGCCTTTGTTTAAATATTATGATAACCATAAAAATTCTAGCTCAGTAAGTGCCTAAATCATTGCTAGACATGACACTGAAAGTAAGACATATTCCAGAGAAAAAGATACACTGTACTTCTTTTACTTCTTACAATGCCTTCTAAAATACTTGGTTTTGACAACCATTGGAGACAGATTACAGTGTTAGGTGGAACTCCTGCCTGGTCCTGTTTCATAGTTGTTATATTTTATGCTCTGAAATGTGAAATGTCAGTGAAAATTAACAGATTTTTTTTTGTTTGATTTCTGACAGTTAAATGAGGAATTCAGTGCTGAAGGAAATTTTCTGATTTTAACAGAAATGGCTACCAGTCATGTGCAGGTTCTTGTGGAATTCACTAAAAAACTACCAGGTATATCCAGTGTGTTGGGGCAAATTTTGTTATTGCAAAGTTTACATGCCTTTCAGTTGCTGTTTGGCAATTGTGTATATTTTGAAGACCATATGAAAATGCCTCCTTCTCCTACACATTGTTCAGAGACCTTTTCTAAAGAAAAGGTGCTTTGTGCTCAGAAGAATAACATGCTGAATAATTCAAATTCTGAGATGTAGCACTCCTTACCTATTGACAAACAAAATGCTTAGAGAAGGGGTTGTGTCTCTAGAGAGACACATTATTATTAATTATAATTAATAAATAATTATTTTCATATATTGCTGCAATGCCAAATTGTCTGCTTCTAATTACCACTAACACTTGCCAGACTCTGCTTCCCACTCTTTGCTGCCTTTCTAGCAATGCATCCACTGAATTGTGAGTCACGCACAAAAAGTCAGCGGCACCAATATTTATGGTCCTCACACAGTGTGTTATTGGCAAGCACTGAAAATCTGAGTTTATCACTAGTATTTTTTAACTTCCAAGTTAGTGTTACCTCAGTACTGAACACTGGACATGGTAGAGATTCCCTTTAATTAAGGAAGGTGCATTTTAACACTTAGCTGTACAAACCCGTGATTTTCCTGATCCTTCCTCTGTGTCTCACAGGCTTGCTTTAAAGCCTAGTACTGCAGTTGTAACTATATTTTTTTTATGTTAGCTGGGATACAGGAAATGAAGAAGGGAGGAGATTTGTAATCAAGAGATAAATGAATATTTAAAACACAGCAGGAAGCCTCTATGTAAAATAGTATATTAGTCCAAAGGCGAGGTGGAAAGTTTAAAATTAGATGCTTCAAATGCTGATTTTTGCCATCAGAGCATGGAAAGGGCTGAAAGCAGCATGGCAGTGGCAAAGCCACATAGAGAGCTCCGGTGGAAACATTAAAGAAGATATTAGGGAGCAGGATAAGGCTAGACAAAATTCTATTGGTTATGCTACGCCACTAGATTGGCTTATCACGTTCCTCTAAAAGTAGCATGAACACTGAAACGTGTAATCCTCATAAAATTTGGTGAAGTTCAAATATCTGTCATTTTCTGGAATCTGGGTTTCAGTTTACGCAACCCTACTGACACCAACACCAAGGTTACGCAGATGAGTGGCACCTCACGTGCAAGAATTTCAGGATAGAAAGAAGCGGGAGCTTTTACCATTGCTGCCTGACTTATCTCTAATGTCTCCCCAGGCTTCCAAACTCTTGATCATGAAGACCAGATTGCTTTGCTGAAGGGCTCAGCAGTAGAAGCCATGTTCCTCCGTTCAGCTGAGATCTTCAGTAGGAAACTTCCTACAGGTCATACTGTCCTTTTAGAAGAAAGAATTCGCAATAGTGGTGAGTATCTTGTTTAATAAGGAAAAAACAAACCACACCATTACACTTCTCTGTCAGCATTTGGCCCTTGGAAAGCTAGTAAAATTGTTTATTAGCACTGAAACAGATTTATCAGAATGTTGTTCTTTATACTAACTAGAACAAACCTAACTCAGCCTTGAGTCTAAAGCTCATACGGTAAAGGTTTCTTTATAAATACATTGCAAGTATTATGAATAATGCTATATCAAATAAATGCAGCGCATGTCTCCAACCAAAGGCATGAAAGAATGATGAAGAAGAAATATCACCATTTCAAATTTTTCACATAAAGTGTTAAGAAGGAAAGAAAAAGTGATTTTAGGATGTTACCGGAGATGACTGAAGGGAACCACCTATTCTTAGGGTTAGTTTGGTAAAATTAAATGACACTCCAAAAGGTGCATAGAAGAATTATAAACATGGCATGTTCTCAGTTTGTTTCTGCTTCTTAAGGTCCATCAAAGGCTCAGCAACTCTGATAAATTCCACTGGTTCTAGACATAAATCTTAATAATGATGAAAAGCCAAATGGTTCTAGATATTGTTTGTTCTTTAAAGCAGGCAAAGTGGTGTTTTGCCTTATTATGCATTGTTTGTGCTCCACTGATGCAATACTGAATGTTTTGCATTTTTCTGTATTGACCAACAAGCTTTATCTAACCCTCAGCTACCTATCATTGAAAATCACAGAATAGAGAATATGCCAGCAATTCTGAATCAGAGAGTCAGCTTACAGATTCTGGCTTCTGACTGCGTTTTAAGGGTCAGAAAGAGAAGAGACAGAAGAACATGTAACCTCAATGCTAGTCATGAAAATGGGCTTGAACTCGGTTCTGAAACTCTGAATCAGAAAGTACTACTGCTGTATGCAGAATTAAGCCAATACTTATACATTTGAAACACTGAAAAGGAGTTAGAAAATTTGATAATAATGAATTTGTTGCAGGTATGTATTTATTTTGGCTTAGCACACCTATAGGTTAATATTTAGTAGTTTTTTATATTTATTTCATTTTGATTGATTGTAAGAGGGTACTGTTTGATGGACTGGTAACAATGACTTCCTGAGTGATATGAATAGTCCAGGTTCTGCAGGAAGATAAGTATGTCAAGAAGGCCAGACATCTTTCCTGGGAACTGTAATGAGTTGCCGATGTATCCAAATCTCTTAAGAGATTTTTCTGTTGGTTTATAACCTAAATTTTTCATAAAAATAGGTCTTAGATAAATTAATCCATATGGCTACATGATTACTGAAAACTTCTCCCCTCTAATCTATACTGTGAGTATCATCCTTCTTGTTCAAGATATCAACAGTTCATAAAAAAACCAGAAGCAGAGGAAATACTTTAATCCAGACCATTACATAAGCCATTATGTCATACCAATAATTTTTCCTTAGTCATAATTTCAAAATATTCTGTTAATTCTCTGCAACTACTGAATCCAGACAAGATGCAATATTATTTTTTACAAGTTTATATTAGACTTAATGATAGCACTTCACATCACAACACAACTAGCTGGAATATTACATTGTATTCTGCATTAGTATTATTTACCTGTCATGAAGCAGATTTGAAAAATAGCATTCTGTGTAGGAGAAAATTTCAAGGCAAGTAACAATTTCAAATGTGGTATTGTTTATTCCAAAGAAAGATTTCCTGCAATTCTTTTTTCGGTGGGGGAAAAAACCTCCAAGGTAAATTGAAAATGGATTCTGGATCAGACCAAAAACCCAGGCTGAATAGTTCCCAAGAAATGAAACACAATAACTTTTTTAATGTGTATATACACACATATGTTTCTTTTTGCCCTTGGAAAAGGCTTTCTAAAACATCTTCCCTAAAGCTAGGCTCAAGCTGGAGACATAAGAGGAAATACTGCTCCTGGAATTTCTCCCTCCCTATATTGCAGAAGGATAATGCATTATCCAGCTTACTGCTGCTGACTGCATTCTTTCCTTCTATGAAAAGTCAGAATACAGAACAAAATACCCTTTTCCAAAAATTTTATTTCTCCACTGTGCAAATTCAAGCCTACTTAAAAAGATTTTCCTTGGCTGCATTTAATGGGGCAGTGACAGTGAAGAACAAAAGCAGCTTGTAAATCTTTGCATTTGTAGCACTGTTAACTTAATTGCTGTACTAAACCTATTTAATAAATAAAACTTAAAAATAGTTTTAAAATACCTGCTACTGAAATAGCTTATTTTTGTGGCTTAAATCCTCATCATTTTCAGGTGTCACAAGTTTAAATAAAATGAAAGAAAAGCATCCAAATTCTTCTGTTATTGTTGTTTACACATATAGCTTTCAAAAACATTACAAAATATTACAAATATTACAAAATATTACAAATATTAAATATGCATGTCATGGGACTCAACATTAGGACTCTGGGTTGAATAGTAACCTGTACCAAATGTGACATCAGGGTAGAAATGTAAGCAATCTTTTCCGGCCTTAACTAGTAAGGACAAACACTACTACAATTCGCAGTTGGCCATTATCATGTTATAGACTGGTCCAAGAGATAAGACTGCCAGAAGCGATTAAACACCTTTTTTTACAAACACCTCATTAAAAAAAAAAAAAAAAAAAAGGCTAAATGCAGCAAACTGAAACCTACAAAGAAAATAGAGAGCAGCAGAAGAAATTCAGTGATGGTGGTTGAGTGAGAGTTTAAAAATTAAGTTTATGGGGAAAAAATGAAGAAACAGTATCAAGATTATTCATGGCTCCTAGTGAGATCCTAAACACTGTCACACCAGCAGCCACAAAATATTGCTATTAGTCAGAACTTCTGTCTGCGTATTTTTAGGTGCAGACAAATGCCCAAATATCACAGAAGTCCTATTGTCAAGCATTGATGCTTCTATCCATAAAATCATGGAGGGTGGTGGTGATTCTGCCTAAAAGTCAAAGCTTTCCATATATCTGTCACCTGCCACGAAGTTCCCTTTGAAGCTGCTTTCCTCTATTAATATTTATGCCTTCTCCAGTTTGATTGTATGGAATGGCTTGTTGTTTTTTTTCTGATAAAGAAGTCCGAGATCTGGTGGTGATGACCTTTGAGCATTATCAGCGTTCACTTTCATTCTCATGCTGATGAGGTGTATTTTTATTTCTTAGCTTGTGCATATTGCTCAAGTCCTGTTGCATCTCTGCAAAGAGACTGTCTTTGTGCCCTGATGGTCTTTCTCCATAAGCTGTTATGGAAATTATTACATTAGCTGTTCCTGTGACTGAAATCCTCTCCTACTCACTCTAACATTGAGACTTAATAAGAAATACAGACATTTTATTTCATATTATTAAGAATTTGTGCCATTTATCTTATTAGATGCTTCCTTATGCATACACCACATCATGATGGACTCTTTCTGTGAAAGGCTGACATCCTAGTAATTTAATGCTTAGGTTTTTTCTGTTATTTTGAAAGTAAATTCTCCCCATTATTGAGCAGTACACTATTTTTAAAAAACACTGTTGAAATACTGAATTTTTTTTTCTCAGTGAGAATTTGTAATTTGTTTTCCTAAGGATACCAGCTTTCAGTGGAACAGACACAGATTTTTATTTCATCATTTTATTCTACAGAGCTGTTCTACAAATTTGAGTATTGGGAAATAAGATACTGTCTGATATTAACAGAAATGGAAGAATCTGAACACAAATTTTAGGTTGGCAGCAGGACATCTGACATTGTGAAATACACTGTTGTCTTCCTGGATGGGTTACAGGTGCTGAAGTACAGTCAGATCCAAGGGAAAAAAAGAATTAGCTACACTTTCAAACCATTGGCAAGAGGCCACCTTTTGCCATTGAATGAGGGATACAAAGTTCCCATTAATTGGGACAAGAGATTCCCGCAACCAAAGGCAAAATTTACTGTCAGAACAATAGATAACTAATCACTTCCACTGTCTTTGGCTTTTATCATTTGGTTATTGGTACTGAGTAACGGTGTTGTTTCAAACTCCCATTGTACTGGGGTTTGTGCAGAGAAACCAAATGAAATTATCTTCACTGATGATTCCAAAGTGTCTAACCCTCGAAACAGTCATGTCTATCCTCATGGAAAGAGACACCATTGTGTGACTCAACTCAAAACTGGCACACTGCCTTAAACATTTAGAAGTTAAGACCACTTTTAATTGCAGAATACAGGAAAGAGATTTTCTGTTTGCACACCTTTCCAGCACAACCTACCACACTGAGTTAGCCAGTGTTGTGTTCCTGAATTACAAATAAAGTTGTTGAAAGTATTTAAATTATATCTACAGAGTAGATTTATACCCATGAAAACAAGAACAGATCTCAGGGACTCAGTCTCTTTTCTTCTGTGTAAGCATGCTTCTCCAGGCCAAAAACTTATTTAGGCTCTACCTACAAAGACAAGGTCAAGGCAGTGCAGATGCTGCTGCTCTGTGCCAGACCGAATTTGTCTCCTGACTGCAGGCACTCAGGCTACTGCCAAAAGATGGTATGTGACAATGTCATTTGCACTCTCCTTTGCAGGTTTGGTTGGGATTTTTTTCTAACTAAGGTTTCTTTGCTTGCAATGCTGACTTCAGAGAAGTCCTATGGACTGCTTTAAAGGAGATGGAGTTTTGCTATCCTGATTCTGAGTTCTCCTTGACACATGCTAACTTCTCATTTAAGTTAGCCATCTAACCCCTACAAGATGGTGACAGACAGAAGAGGGGTCATGTGCGCATGCTCCAGTGTGTCTTCTCTACCAGCTAGATTTTCCCCTATTCGGTACCAATGGGGTGTATTTGGTCAGTGTTTAAAGGGTCACTGATACATTTGAATAACTCAGAAAGGAGAGCTCATAAGCAGCATGGAAAGTAGTTCTGGTAGATAAAATACCGTGCAAGATAAAATGTAAGTTTGCAAGTAATTAAAATATTTTATTTGCATAAAGCAGCTACTAATATACCCTGGGTTTCATATCCACTGCCACCTCCATGTTTATCAAGAAAAAGATCCTCTTTATCTATATTAATAACACAGGGCTAGTTACTGCTAATTAGTACTTACTATCAAGCTTTCTTCTTGCAATAGATTAATTATTCAGTTTTACCAAACAGACAAGATAGAAGTGAGAATACTGTTTCAAAAAGCTGGCACTACTGACTTGATATCACACTGAAAACACCTATTCCAGGATTACATTAACCAGATAATTATTTATGGCCTGAAACTGCAAATCCTATGAAAGCATCAGTCATCTTACCTTTATGGAGAAATCATAGCAACAAAACTCTAAAAAAGGCAAGGTCTAAAGCAATGCTGTGTCTTAACCTACAGATGGGGATGAAATTACCCAAGTAAGGGGTGCTCAAAGAATAATGTTCATGGGCTTAAATCTGCTGTAATCTGACGCTGCGCGGCTGTACTCTGTAAAGCTCATATTTCCGATTGACTACACTTGGGTTTACAGCCAGTCATGCATTAACATAGAGAAATCAATCAAATGACCTGCAGTACCTTCTGCAGATGATTGAGTTGGGCTGGTTGTCAGGTAGAAATCTGTGCAATTCAGAATGATGCCCAAGGACCCATGAAGGAGGAGCATGCTCTTGTTGCCATAATTCAGCATGAAACAAGGTTTTGAAACCTTTTTGAAAAAAAGCATTAGGAAGGAGGCACTGTTATCACTGACCAGGAAGCTCTGCCTGCCTGACACAGCATAGTGCCGGGCTCTTGGCTGATCTAAATAAAGAGGGTTAGATGGAACTAACTTTTCTATTCTTATTGAGGCCATAAATATAACTTTATTTATTTGACTTTTTCTCACTTTTGGGGTATAACTTGTAACAATGGCATTGGGAAAGTCATGTAATTTATTTCATCTCTAGTGTTTCCCATTACAAGCGCCAAATGGCCTTTAATTCGTGTTCTGATAATCCGAATTGAAGTGACAAGATCTTGTACAGTAGCTAAGAAAAAAAAAGTAGGAACTATAAATATCTGTTTCCTGTGTTTCCTGCTTTTTTTTCTTTCCATTGGAGCTTATTAAATCCAAACTGAAGCATTTTCAATCACATTAGAAAACAGCCCCCTCTTGTGATGGAAAAGCAGTTTGTGTAACGTGCAAACAGAATGATGAAGTAACAGGGAAACTCCAGCACAGATGGGATGATGGCAAAACTAGTAACTAATAAAAGATTCCATTATCCTAGTCTCAAAATTGCTCATTTTGCACAGTCTTGCTAATAATTGTCTTGTGACATATATCAGTTTAAAGATTTTAACGTTGTATTCTCTTTAGTAAAAGTCAAAAGGTAAATCAGTTGCATTGCAGAAACACCCCTTTTTATTCCCTTTCATCTCTTCTGTTTTGTTTTATTTCTCTGTTTGGAGCAACTTCTACTATATCGACAGTAGGACTTCAGGTGTTCGTGGTCAGCAAAACAATAAATTCATCCAGCTGAAAGCTAACCTGACCTTCAAAAAAAAAAAAAAAGAATCAAGTTATGAATATGAGAAACAAATGATGGGAGTCTTACTCACAGCCCACTTCCTCCCATTTCTTGTCTGCTGCCAAGACGATTTTGCCCAGCGGCACAATACTTTGCACAGAGACTTCTAAAAATATCAAGTTTGTCTTGGACTTCTCTCATGTCATTGCTGAGTTATTAACTTCTGTGAAAGGAATTCATTTGCTCTGCTTTAAGGCTCAGCTTTTTTTCCTGTTTCAATTTTCATGCAAACTTTAAGACTTTGGTGTGCCATACGTATGTGTAACTTATATATTGTAAGGAACTCTGGCATTTAAAAGGGCCCAGGAGGGAGACAGGTGGTTCCCCAAAAGTTAGCAATAACAAATGTTCAAAATTTGAAATAGTTAATGCTGATGACTAACAACATAAACCTTGCAGAACATTAAAATCTGTAAAAGGCTCCAGCTGTGTTACTAACTTCTACAGGACAAGCTGACCTGCATCATATATATCTTCTTAATTAACTCAGACTCAGTAGTGTTGAACTCGTTACAAAAACAAGATTTGTGGCTTGTAATCTGAAGTGAACATAGGTTGCTCATGTCATGTGTTTAAACATGTGACTCAGCTATGAAATAAACCACACCCTGCAAGACCATTCTTTCACTGTTGGGACACATAACGATTCCACTGGATAAAGTAAATTCACTGTCACAGCAAAATGTGACTGTTTCATGGTTAAGTCAAGTGACTTCATGTTTCCTTTGTTTGAGTTCCACCATGGTGAGTTTCATTTTGAATTTCCCCTATTGGAGGCACTCCAAACCTCACCAGTCCTGGCCTTCAGCTTTGTGTTGTACTCAGCACTCAAAACTGCATTATTTCATGTGATTTCCACACCAAGTTATAAAAACTTTATCTAGAACAGCTCAAAAATAAGAGTAAAACTACAAGAGATCCTATGGCACTAATCTATGGCAACAGGGGAGGTTTCCATCCTTTCAGCCAAGGAAGGCCAAAAGGCTTTTGCTGCAGAACTGCTGGTTTGGATGTCTGCACTTCACCAGCGCCACCATTTCAGAGTTGCAAGCAGCTGCTGTCAATAGTTTAGTGTCTGCTCTGAGTGACTCACACATCATTTAAAAAAAATAATTTTGATGTCACAGGATCTACTTCCCTTTTACACCAAAGAGCAGAACGGAGTACCTCTGTAATTTAAGGCTGCGTAGAGAACATTGTGACCTGATGACAAAGTCAGTAAGAGGAAGCCCCATTGACACACCACAGTTTGGTAAACCCAAAGCGGTTCACTGATGGTGAGAATCACATGATCCCATCCTTAAATTTGGCTGGATTTTAGTTATTTATGGCTCTATATTTTATAATACGCTATTTTACACTTTAAAGTAGTAGTAGTTGCAAGCAAGTTGATCTTGGACTACAGGTAATCCTAGACCTACTAAAGTTTCATGCTACTTAGAAGGAGTTAATAAGTGTCTTTGTGGAGACGACTGAAGCAACTGCCTGAGGCAGTTAGCTGTAGAGTTGGGCTAGAATTAAACCATATGCCCTGAGAGAATTCCAGATTACTAATGCAGAGACAGGGAACATGGGGACTGTTTCGCAAAGAGGAGGCAGCTAGAATATCAGCAGTCAACGAGGAAACCACGTATGAGACTTGTCCTGAAGAGCCAGATGGACATACCTGTAGAGGCAAATGAATTATTTGACAGAAAGACTTGGAAACCATGCAAAAAGGAATTACCAGTGCTTGCCCATGTCTAGTCTGCTCTGGCAAACAAGGATGTGCTCACACTTTGGTAACTGTCTTGCGTCAGGCCTAATTTGTGTAGTAAATTTCTCCCATCAAGACAATCAATATGAAATATAAAATAATTGCTATGTAGCAACAAACTAGATTGTTTCAATAATTAAGAAACTATAACTTTTTTTCCCTCCCACAGGTATTTCAGATGAATTCATAACTCCCATGTTTAATTTTTATAAAAGCATTGGAGAGCTGAAGATGACACAGGAAGAATATGCACTGCTCACAGCCATAGTCATCCTGTCTCCAGGTAACTTCCCATCCAAAATTAAATATTTGTGATTCTGGAAAGAAAGCATGCAGAGTGTGACCTTACACTCTACATGGAGTGAGCATACATGCTTATTCAGAATATTCAGTTGTTAAACCAGAAAACAAGTACACAAATCCGAACACCAAATGTCCTGCTACATCATTTGGTTTTGTATATGAGGAAAAGAGTGGCTAAATATCCTGCTTAAAAAATTACTGCTGTCTCTTCACTGCTTAGCACAACAGGCTTCTTCCTTCAGAAAATCCCATGTGGTTACATGCACATCACTACTGACAATTGTGGAATGTCACATTTTTTAGAGGGAAATTGGGAAACCCTATAACTTAGAATAGAATATGGCAATGAAGGTCTGCATCCTTTATTGGACAAACACCAGATGCCAAGAGCAGATGGACAGTAGCAAGTTGCCCTCTTGGCTATTAAATGGTTGATAACAGACCTTTTGGAAGTGCTGGCACAATAGCATCTCCAGCCCTCATTACAGGCTTTGCCATGATATCTAATTCTTTGACAACGCAAAGCTAACCATCTCTGCCTACAAAATATGGAGAAATTGTATAGTGCTTCAAACAAACTGACTATCATAGGAATGGGAGAAGAGAAGTCTGATGCTTCAGGGTAAAAGACTGACACTGAAGTTTCCAAATCAGGTTTCGTGGAAGATGGGAAGGTGAAGCATTTCTATCACTTTTTGAATCAGTGTGTCTCAGGAAATTATTTTACTTTTCCTCCCTCTCCAAGTACCCAAACACATACTTCTACATGAACAAAATAAGAAGACAAGTATTTTCTAACAAAGAAATTTCATCTGAGGATGAAGATACCCTGGTGACCTGCTTGTACCCTCTCTGTACTGGCCAAATTCCCCAGGAGTACTACACCTCCAAGAACTTATGCTGTGTTGCTCAGTTGTTGCAATGCATCACAAGACATACTCTGGTGCAGAACCACATGAGGAGATGATGACAAAACTCCAGTGAAACTTTGCAGAGTTAAAACACTCTGTTTTTTGGGAAAGTTAAAAGTTTTCCCTAGCCAGAAGTGGGAAGTTTACATGAAAGCCCTAAGGTGAAAATACAACATTAAGCATTTTTATTTCCTCTTAATTTGAAAATAAATATTCTTGGTAGGTGTGAAATCAGTGGCCAGTGTAAATATTTGAATATTTTTATATTATCAGTGTAAATAATTGCATGTATCATAGTATATATTTGCTAATTACCTCTTTCCTTTTAAAATCATAACCAGATCGACAATACATAAAGGACAGAGATTCTGTGGAAAGGCTTCAAGAACCACTGCTGGATATTCTGCAAAAATTCTGCAAACTTCACCACCCAGACAACCCTCAACACTTTGCATGTCTTCTGGGTCGTCTCACAGAATTACGGACATTTAACCATCATCACGCAGAGATGTTGATGTCATGGAGAGTGAATGATCACAAATTCACACCTCTTCTCTGTGAGATCTGGGATGTGCAGTGATGGATACTTTTTTTATTTTAGGAGAAATATCTTTTTAAAGGACCACATAGCATTTACTTTCATAGAAAAGTATCCCACAGTGCATTGTTATTTTCTTTAATGCATTTTTATAGAAACGTGACATGGGTTCATAAAAGTCATTTTGTTCACTATGCACAGAGTATTGTATAGCTATCAGATCTTCACATGTGAGTATAACTTTTTTTGTATTTATACTATCTGATCAGAAAGAGCCCACCAGCTCCTCAGAGGAACACGGTTAATTCCCTCTGCAATTAAGCTGACTGGAGTTACAGTTCCTCTAGAGAAATGGGGAAATGCAAGTTTCCATTCATATTTTTTCATTTCAGCGTTTTTTTGTGCTTTGCCTCTGTTAAAAAATATATTCCAGATATTTACGGTAATAAACCATATGAACCGGTTAATGCCATAGTCACTTGCTTATCAGTTATGAAATGTGTTCACATAAGGTGTGCAAGACATTTCTTCACAAGAAGAAACACTATGGAATGGAGAAAAGTCACACAAAAACAAAACCCCTCTTCGTGATATAACATGTAACTTCATTTGCATTACTATTTCAAAGTAAAAATTATACAGTATCTATACTTTGTGAAAGTGTGTCACAGGTTGTTTTGCTTTATGACTTCGATTGTTGGTGCTTAATGGCTCTGAAAAACACCATCAGCAACACCCTTGGAACCCCTGAATGTGTCTGGATGGTGTGCGAGGCTCCCTGAAGCCAACAGGGGCTGCAGGAAGGGTGCGTGTTTTCCTCGTGCCCGGATCCGCTCCCAGGGCCCGGAGCCCGGACGTCTCCTCAGCAGCGATGTGCCGAGCCCCGCGCTGCCGGCGGCGCGAGCAGCGCGACGGAAGGCTCGGGGCGCAGAACACCGGCTGCCAAAGGGCCCCTTCGGCTCTCAGCTGCTCGGCGGGCAAGTGGCCGGCTCCCTGCTCCCACCCCGATGGCCGAGCCCGCCGCCGCGGTGGCCGGGGCAGCAGCGCTGTGCCCGGGCTGGAAGGAGCGCTGCGCCCTCGGGCCGTGTCCCCGGGGGCGGGGGCGCAGCGGCGGCGGCGGCGGCGGCAACACAGGCACAGGTGGGCCGGGAGCGGCCCCGCCCCCGGGCGC
>VZRE01016297.1:0-50339 GCA_013396775.1 Cephalopterus ornatus | reverse complement strand
CGCGGCGGGGCCGGTGAGTACCGTGAGTACAGTCGCGGGACGGGACGGATAGCAAAGCATAGAATAGGATAAGATAGCATAGCGTGGAAGGTGCGGAGCGCCTGAGCGGCGGCGGGTCCGTCCAGGGGGCCGTGGCGCCGCAGCAGGGTCCCGCTCGCGTCCGTGCCCCGGGCGCGCAGCTCCGGAACGGCGGCGCTGGGTGAGTCCCACCTGTCTTGTAGGGGCAGCGCTGGAAACTCGCCGAGCGTGTCGGGGACCCCGAGCAGCGCGGACAGAGCCAGGTGTGGGGCTGAGCCGTGTCACCCGTCCAGGGGCAGCAGCTCCCATCCGGCGTCTCCGGCATGGATGTCGGAAGCAAGCGCCGCGAAACTTACCCTGGGAAAGGGAGAGGGGAGAGTTTTTGCATAACAGCCTTCAAACCAGTCTCTCCTGTGTCCCATGCAGGCGTTTGAGGATGCAGTGCTGTTTCTGTAGGAAGTTGGCCCCGGTGCTCTTGGCTAAAACACTCATTCATATTGCTTAATAACCGAAAAGCGTCTGGCTCCTCTCTTCGCCCAAAAGCTGGCCATGTTCCAGAGATGCTGTGTGTCACCTTTGGCATACTATCAGAACAAGCCATGGAGAAAAAGTACATGTATTCCTGTAGGATCTATAAGGCGTAACTGGCCTATGCATTTGAAATTGTACTGGGTGGATCTTTCATAATAAGACAGGACTTTATTTTTAAGTCATAATAAACTCCTCCTGACTGTCTCCAGCCAGCAGCCTGCTGTATTGGCATCAAGCAGTGATCCCTTCCAATGTTACTTTGCTGACAGAAGTGTGGGGTGGAAATAGGAGGGAGAGAGGAGCTTGCCTGTGAAGGCGAGTGAGCAGCGCGGGTAGCACGCCTTGCGTTAACGAGCCTCTCCCCAGACTGGATGCTCCAGTGGTAAAGGAGCCGTCTGCATGTCTCCTGTGGAGATGCCAGCTGTTGAGATAAAGTACTCCTCCCTGATTTCAAGTGGGTTTCTGTGCTCTGACAGGTGTATCCACGGCCTTTGTCGCCATTTGGAAGGAGAGAGTGTGCTCCCTGTGTGCTCACTCTCACTTCATGGAGGAAAGGCAGTCCCTGAGGAGAGCAATCAGCATGACTGAGTGTAAGGAACTGGTTACCACCTTAAAGCCCATCATCTTGGACTGACTAGTCTGGTTCTTTCATGGCTCTAAGGCCTCCCCAGGGAAGCAGAGCTCCTGCTGACTCAGTAATGCAACAAAAATCTCTGTAATTGCAGTAGCAAGGAGGGAGTAGCGCTCCACTCAATGGATCTCTTGTGCCTACCTCTTTTCTTCTGTAGGTAAGGATACGTGTACCAAATAAAATCTTGACTATCCTGTAGTAGATTTCAACAGCTGCTGAAATGACAGCTTCTTTCAATTTCAGTGTGTTTAAAAACATGGGTTTCAGTAGATATTGTCAAGGCTAATCTACAGTTTCCAGCTGCTCTGGGTTAGTCTGTTGTGACTGCCTTTGGATGTTGATGGAATAGAAGATGATGTGTTATGTATCTTAAATATAGAGTGAAGATGTAAAAGTGTTTCTACTCAAGTTTTTTTTGATGAGTCTCTTAACCCAAGGTGTTTTAATGAGCCTGTGAATCCCTTTAGGTTTCACTTCAGCTAGGTCAATGGCTGCTTCATCAATGTTGGAGCTATCTATGGAGTTATGAATTTTTTTGTTTGTTTCTTTCTTTGTAAACTGTGCAACCAAGTAAAATGGGACTTGGACTTGGTTCATCTTGTTCTACAGAATATGTTGTAATTAGTGTAGCATGTCTTGTTGGCTTGGGCACCAGTGAATGATCTATAAATCCTGATACAACTGATACTGAGCAGGCTATCTCATGTAGCATCTAAGAGCATGTGTTTAGCACCCTGAAGTATTTGCATAAAGTGCTTTAGTATTTGCTGGCTTTGCTGTTTCTCAGATTGCCGGAGGACAAAGTGCCAGGCATCTCTTCGGAGAGCAGAGGCAGACTGTGGTCTTGCAAGGCTGTGTGGGTCATGTCCAGGGTGTGTCTGCACCCCTTTTCCTGAAAAATGCTTGTCCCTATGCCCCACATGTCAATAGATAGGAATGTTTGTCTCATCTCTCTTGGCTAATGTTGATCCATAGCTCTAATCCTTCACTGGAGGTTTGTCAGTCTGCCAGCTGAAGGCAGTGCTTGCCTTTCCCAATATATCATTTGGGGCTGACCACCCATCTCAGTTAAATCAGTGTCACTGTGTTGATCCAGGTTTAAGGTGTGGCTACGTGACATTTCTCCTAACCTTCCATCCTACAGAGCCATTGGCAGCAGAAGTAGAGAGCTTTCTTGTGTTTTCCTGTTTTAAGGGGTGAAGCAGAGAAGGAAAAATTGGGAGGAAAAACACCACCACGAAGAGTATTTTCTGCCCAGAAAGAGTAAGAGGAAGGGAAAGAATTATTAAAAACATTGTTTCTGCTGTGATGAGCTTATTCAGTCTTTTGTCCAAAGGGACCTTGGGGATATCAGCTGGCATGGGAATGGCATTGTCTGAAGCTATGTGGGAGGCATATTACAGTGTATTTTCATTCTGAGGTCTTTTCTTATACAAATGGTGATCCCTGAACACCAAATTCCCATTGAATGAAGGCCCGTTGATAAAACTGGCATGTGTAGAAATTGATACATTTCTAGCTGGAACTGCCAGATTTCAGTATCAAATACTTACTTCATTATGTACAGCTTTTTGATGCAGGGAACCCAACTGGTTTTAGAAGTCAGACCTGGTTATGACTCTGCCTGGTACTGCAGCATTCACCTCACCAGAGCACCTTCTGCACCTTTGCAGGCTGACTACTTGAAGGTGGTAGACGTCTGGGTCTTCTCATCCTATACCTCTCTCAGTAAGTGGTAAGCCTATATTAATCTGTATTCTCTGCAATCTCAGAGCTGAACTGTTTGGGATCTGAAAATGGTAATTGTTACTATATTACCTTTTCAGCTCAAAATTCGTGTGGGGTAGTCTGTATCATCAGTGGGTTTTTTTGTTAAGTGTTATTCAGATGCCCTGTTAATAAGTGAAGCTGTTTGACTTTCTAGGGAACCCTTTGGCATATGGGCTTACAAAATAACTTGTTTTAGAAGAACAGGCCCTTGAAGTTCAAGTGCCAGTTTTCCTCAATCTCCTCTTTTTTCCTTCTTTTTTTTTTTTTGGGTAAGAGTAGTTTTTGTTAGGCATGCCACAAAACTGCAGATGCTGAGAATTCTTGTGATAGCTGCTGTGTGAATATTTTGCTTTGTTCGTGTTTTGAGTTCTTCCCTGTGAATTAGGCTGCCTTTTGTTTTCTCTTGGCAGTTAATATGCCGGAGCTCTTGTTGGCCTATATGGAGCTCCTTATTTTAATGAGACCAACATCTCTACTGGCTGGTCTGCTGTTGTTTTATTTATTTTTTTAATCAATGAAGCCTCTTACTGAGCTTCTCTTGGGACAATAGCTTTCTTATGCCAAAGGAAAATGTATTCCTCTGGACAAAGCTCTGGGAAGCATAACATGCTCATTAGTAATGCTTGGTACATACTCTGCCCTTCCCTTGTTCATTCATAGAAGGAAAAATGACATCAAGGAGAGAATGTCTTTTTTTTTTTNTTTTTTTTTTTTTTTTTTTTCCCTTCCCTAGAAATAAAAGGAAGGGGAAAGATCCCACTTGGAGTGTCTCTGATAAAGTCTGAGAAGTGCTAGCAGTTGTGCTACAGGGAAGTGGCTTCAGCCTGAAAACGAACTGGTTGCTTGTTTGCTGGTCATAGAGGTAAGTTGTTTGAAATGGCTGATACATGTGGTCTCATGTAGTGTGTGGGTTTTAAGGCAATGGGAGGAAAAAAGGGGAAGGAAATGACATTGTTCTGCTTTCTGTGTAGGATGAAGGGGGAGAATTTTTACAAGAACTGTGTTTTCTGTGATGGGCTATTCAGGCTTTTGCCATAGGAAAGCCAGGCTGTGCAGCAGGAGAGAACAATACCATCTACGTACAAAGCTTAAACATCTGGGACAGGAGAGGAAAGTTACTTATTTTCAAAGGAAAACAGATGGGTTAAAAACGTCTGATAATGTCTTCAGTATGATTTTCAGTTTAATCAGTAAGATTCTTTATTGCATCTATTAAGTAACAGAGCAAGACAGTTGTCTTTTAACTGGCTGCTGGACACAGATAGGTAGTTTTTGATGTAATGCCCCCCAGTACCACTGTGGAGAATTACAATGGAGAAATACCTTCTGGTACATGTGTATCTAGCTAACCTGGTAATGCTGCACATCTCTAGACCTGGAGCCACCATGGAGAGACTTACTAATTCTCAGCCCAGTGTAGAGCTTGTGCTGGATTTTCCCATTGTTAAAAGCATTTCTGGAAAATACTGTGTTGGCTTCAGGAGAGAAAGTGTTGACTAGATTGCCCCTAAAACTTTCCTTAAGGTTTGTTTTGCCAGGAAATTGTCCTGATAACTATATTGCTGCAACAGTTTGCAGCATTCTGTTGAAAACATGCTGCCTGGGAAGTCACAGTCCCAACAGAATTTAATAAAAACATTGATTTCTCTCATGTATCTGTGTAACAGATAATGTGATCTTTAAGGTCCCTTTCAACCCAAACCATTCTATGATTCTGTAAGAAAAAATATTACTCTTCAAAATTATTTCCTTGCTTTAAGATTTTCATAATCTTCAGAGTATTTAATGTAAAGTCAGGATGCATATATCTGCCCACACACATGTACAAGATATACTTGTGATAACTTAGAGGAAAAAATGAATGCCGGTGTTGTTCAATCCAAGAATGGTTTGAAGTATTTGTATTACATTTGGGCAAAATAAATGCCATACAGCTCCTTAAAAATCATGCCTACTTTGGAGTAGTGTTAATGTATACAAAGGCAGTTGCTACTTTGTGCTGTAATAACTGCCTCTTTATTTCAGGGCAGAGAACTGAAGTTGACTGAATACTGGATCAAAACCTTAGTCACTAAGATACTTCTCTCTTTCCCCGTCCTTTCCTGATTAGACTCGTTCTTATTCTTCCAAAACAGTACTGGTGAGTTTTTCTTGGGATTTTTATGAAAGCAGGAAAAACTATATTAAAAATCTCTTCTCTTTCCCCAGGGGGAGAAACTGATGTAAATGCAGGTGACCATGCAGAATGCAGTTCAGGTAAACGTCTTTTGAAGTGTTTCAATCCTGTATACCTGTATAATACATTTGTGGGGGTTTTTAATGCAAAGATCTACCCTGAAGCAGATGAAATACTGGACTTCCCAGAGTTACCTCTAATTTAAAAAAAAAGTGATAATTTTCCCATTTTACAAGTGGAATAATGTGACAAAAAGGATAACCCACTGTTACTGTCTGGTGACCCTTTCACTTCTTAGTGCTGTTACCTAAGAAGGTTTTGAAGTCAGAGGCTGAGATTATTGAAAATCTTGTTTGGTGATTAAGAAGTGCTTTTTAAAACCTTGTAGTTTTTAAAACCTTATATATTTAAAACATTCTAGTTAATCACTTAAGTATAAATAAACAAATGCATTTTTTACACACACTGAACTGAAGGAAAGTAGTTAAGAGTATCAGAAGGACTCTGTCTTTGGGAACTTTATACACAACATTTCAGTGTGGTCCTTTTCTTGAAATGAAGGTTACCTGTCATTTTGAAAATATGCAGTCCTGAAGAGAAATGCTAAGGATTCGTGCTCAGTAAATGTGTTATGTTCTTTTATTTTGTCATATTTCCTCTTTTAATGTCATAATTTTTAATGATTTAAGCACAAAATGCCCCTGAAATGTTTGATCAGAGAAATGAGTAGTCTATAGTAAATTATATGATAAAATGACTTATATTTAGATTTCATGACTTAAAATGTGCTTAGGAAAAAAACCCAACACACATTTAATGCACGTTTTCTTTATTCAATATTCAAGAAAGTGTGTAATTTTAAATCCAAAGAAGTCAAGAGAATGAATGTAGTAGTATTTTGATGCAGGAGTTACTAGTGAGAGCTTCACCATCCGATTGGTGTTGTGTTGGTTTGGTGTGTCTGTCCGAAGGGAAATGAACCCTTTGAATAATAGTTCTTCAGCGTAGTTCAGAACCACGACTTTTTGTCATCTGACTGCAAGTGTTAGAGCTTTCTGTCTTCAGCTTACTGAAATCCTCTGCAGGTGTGGTTTGGGGATGACCTTCCCTTAAGTCCCCGAAGTCCTCTGACTCCCAGACACGGGCCGGGTTTGGCGGATGTGTGCCTGTATGACCAATGGATATCTGTGCGGCATGAAGCAACTTTGGTGCCTATGCAAGAAGATCTGTCCATTTGGCTGTCTGGCTTGCTGGGTGAGGTTAAAAATAAATGAACTTCAAAGAACTTTCCAATATTCTAGTCAATGCTGACACTTAATATCTACACTGCTATTAAGATGTGGTGTATTTGAGTCTGAGTGGCTGGGAGAATTGCATTAAAATGCATGCTTTGATTTCAGATTTTATTAGCTGCCACCTTTTGGAGGTAGGATAATTAATAATTCTAATTTATATTTCTAAATTTTGTTAGTCTAATTAAAATGTAATTAAATGGATATTTGATTTTAGTTTACTTATATATTTCTACTAATTTTCAGTCTTTAATACTGGAATACTGTTTGGGTTGCCTCTAAGCTCATATGAAACTTCTTCACCTTCTGTAGAGTAACTCTAATATTAACCTTCTGGGTTTTGTTTTCTTTTTTTTTTAAAGAAATGGAAGTCAAAGCAGAACAACTGCTAGAAGAACTTGATAATGGGGTATTACTCTGCCAGTTGGTTGGTGTTCTTCAAAACACAGTTAAAAAATGTTGTAGCTCAAATAACTTAAGGGTGAGTCATATCATGATTTTTAAAATACATATATAAACTCTTCAGTTGTCAGTAGTTAAGTAAGTAGTTGTAGTTAAAAGGAAAGCAGATGAGTGAGGCTTCCCATAGTAATGTTCTGTACCCTCTGTATGCAGAGACTGATTAACAATAGTGTGATTTTGTAGATGGATAAACAGGCCTTGTGCAACAAATTTTTTTTTAATGTTTAATTTCTACAGTTTTATCTATTACAACAATAGTTTTAAATAATGGATATTTACCAGTAAGCAATATAATTACTAGTATTAGAATTATTATTAATTGTGGGGTACAAGGCAGTAGACTTAAGATGCCAAATAGTATTTATAGAAGAGCTATAAGGATGCTGCAAGTCCTAGAATTATAGCATCTTTTAGGTTGGAAAAGACCTTTAAGATCGTCAAGTCCAACCGCTAACCTAACACTGCCAAGTCCACCATGAAACCGTGTCCCTAAGTGCCACATCTCTTAAATACCTCCAGGGTTGGTGACTCAATCACTTCCCTGGGCAGCCTATCCCAGTGCTTCCTTACTCTGTCTACAAGAAATATGCAAATTATCCACAACATTAATGAGTCCTGTGGTTCTGTTGCTAAACACAGCAATGCATTTCCACACTTCTATGGATTTCACTGTGTAAGCCAGATCCCCAGCAAATCCTTAGGGCTTTTTAAGGAGGATTAAATGTACAACTTGTGTATCTTTGAACTACTTTTTTAGTTTTGAAGATACCAATTTAAAAACAAATGAGTACTGAATTGCTTTAAAGGAAATGGCTCCTTGCTCCCTTATGATTCCTTTCTCTTTCTAGAACAGGTTCTAAAATGTTGAAATCTGTCAGTTAAGTATAGTTAGTTGATTTGACGTTCTCTTATTGTGCTTATTTGCTGCTGTAAACTTGAGCTTGGGAACGGGGAATAATTATCCATTCCTGTGAAACCACCAGTAAGACTTCTACCCCAGCATGTGGGGAAATGGAGAAGCGACTGTATGGACAGCTTTGAGAGAGGCTGCAGAGCTAAGGATTTTTCACTCAGTGACTGTTCACAATGATAAGATAGAATGCCTTCTATGTTAGTGTAGCTTTTTTGATAGAGTACATGGTGGGTTGAACACAAAATAGTTACAACTGTTTCTGTACTCTGAATTTAGGGTGTATTTTCCTTTGCAACGATGCTTTGAAATCTGTTGGCAATGTTGATGTGCACAATGTACTTTTTGTTCTCTTCCCTTGCCAGAATTTTCCTATGAGAAAAGTTCCATGTAAGAAGGATGCTCCATCAGGATCTTTTTTTGCCAGAGATAATACAGCCAACTTTCTTAACTGGTGTAGGGCTATTGGAGTTGAGGAGACTTATCTATTTGAATCTGAAGGTTTAGGTAAATCTATCTTTTTGTAAGATTTACTTTTCTCTGTATGTGCATAACTACCTGGGTCAGGGAGATCCCTTGTGTATAGCCTTTTGAACCTTTTCTCTTGACTGTTCCTGTCTTGTGCAAGCTACTAATGCTTTTTTTTCTTATTTTGAGGCAGTGTCCACTTGAAAAATCAGTTCAGTGACTGCTCTAACTTGCATGATGCTTTGCCAAACTTGCTGTGTGGGATGAAGTGGGGGCTGACAGCTCTGCAACGAACTTGCATGTTGTCCTTCAGTAAAAAGAACCACTGAGAAACAGAGGAGAAAACTGTGGTTTGGCTTTCCCTGTGTGGGAAGACCATGGGGCCATGGAGTCAACTCACAATAAGATCCTTTATTTGGTATTAGAGCTCATTCTTGTTGAAGGAATCCCTCAGAATCATGCATTCATGACGGCTAAATTTGATAACTACATTAAGGCGTTGTGCCTGAAGTGGCAACAGTCTTTTAGCAATTAACATTTACTTCAGGACCTACTTGATGTGCCCCTAAACCATTTGTGTTTTCCCATTTAATAAGAGAGTTATAAAACTAAATATTGCTAACTATGTGACGCCTGCCCCAGTGCACAGTTGGTCCCTTATAACAAACAGCTTCTAGACTGATACTTACAGAGGAAATAATTTTTTTAACTGCTAATTAAGAGGAACTATACTTCTATCACATGGTAAATAAAGAAATGTTCTTCTACCAGCTACTATGTCAGTAAAAATTAATTAATCCAAAACTTTCTGTGGCAAGCCAATACTTTTTTGTTTGTTTTTTTTTGTTCTTTTTTTTTTAAATAAGCAAAATATCTGCCTGTCAGCAGAATAGCAAAAAAAATTGAAAAGTACTTTTGTTTTCGGTGATCAAATGAATTTGTCACAATATTCACTGGATTTTCTCAAAGTCTTTGTGCCATTTAATGCCATTTACATGCTTGTTGGACTGCCAGTGTCTTCGCCACTGGATAAGTCATCTTTTAAAATAGTTGAGAAAACACCATCATTTGCATCTGTCTCATTCTGATTAACTAGTCTAGCGAGTGTATCTTTTTTCAGTGCCATGAAAAACAGATGAGTAGGACTGAGCTATAAGAAAATAAGTTTTAATAATTTTTTTTTTTTTAGTTCCTTGTATGAATTGTATTGCTTAAACATCTTAGGTCCTGTAAGTGGATGGGTAACTGGAACCTGTTTAGCCTCCCTGAGATAAGCAGACAGGATTTCCTAGTGCTGTGGCTTTCGCTCATAGCAAACAAGTGTTTTGAAGTCTGATTGTAACTCCTGACACAAGCTTGCTTTATGGCATAAATATCTTCTGTGAACCTTTTTGGCAGTTGAAATGAGCAGACTTTTGCAGCCTGCTTGATGAAACGTTCTTTCCACTGATGTTTTCCATCAGACCTCCAAGCCATTCTTTATAAATGAAATAGTTGTCATTTTCCCATCAGATACATATGGCAACACCTCCTGAAAGTGTAGATGACTATGAAGGAAATAAATTAAGGAAGAGTAGATGTCATGAGATGCCCTTTGACATCAAGTCAAAATAAGTATCTTGATCTCTGCTAGGGGTATATTTGGATTTTTCTCTTTTGGATTCAGGCAAATTAAAACACTTCTGGCAAACACACACACACACTCAGAGAAAAGATATTAGATGACCTCTAGAAACTTTTAAATTATGGCTGTATCAACTTTCTATTCTAGATTTACCTTTCATAATCAACCTCTTAAAAAGCAGACTTACAAACTGGAGTAGTTTATGTAAACAAGAAAATCTGACTTCACATTTAGCTTATGCTTTAGGAAACACTTCAGTGTTATTTAAATCAAAGCAATTTTAAATATCATATTGAACATCAGAAAGATGTCAGATTTCATCTGTAAATATAGAGCTGTCTCAGATTTCTCTTCACAGGGAATTTCCAGTTTCCACTGAATATTGTTTACTACATGATATGAAGAAAGTCAGACTTGTTCATTTAAATGTTCTACAACTTATCTTGTTTCTTGTACTTGATGGTAGTGGGGGAAAGAATGATGCTGTGTGTGGGTTGAGGCAAGTTAAATGACCTTTCTCCCAGTCTTTGATTTTTGAGTTATTAGGCAGTATTCCTAGTTAGTTAAGAATGCTTTCTAAAGCATTCATACAACTGTTCTTAGAACATGTTGAAAGAATCTCAGTTTTGAGGCTTGTATGGGGACAGAGGAGGAAGTAGTTACTTGTGCATGAGGTTTTAAACTATTTTCTTTCTCTGTTCATGGCCTTGTTTCTTTTTCCTTTTTCTTGCACACCTAAAGATGGAAGTTTCAAGAAACCAAAACAGACATTGTTTTCCTTCTGCTCTTCCATTCTTCAGTGCAGCAGTAGAAATAATTGAATGTTTCCATTTCAAAGTTGTTAAGAAAACCTAGACTTGCCACAGTCGTATTCACGTTGTTTAGCTATCACTCTTGCATCTCATTCTTCAGCTCTCCTGATCATCATTTAGTGTGCCTACGTGATCAAGTGCATGTAGCTGCTAGAGCTGCTCTGAATTGAGAGGTGTGAAGCAGCCTCTGCTTTGGGCACTAGCTGAGCTACTGTGGGCAAGTCTTTGAGAAGCAGAGCCTTGTGCAAAACTGTGCTACTAACATATCTGAAAGTGTGTTGCTGCTTCTCTGTGATCACAGCTAGTATCTCATGTTTGAATCTGAGTATTTGTCTCTTAAACCAGCGTTGTTCTCACCTCCTTCTTATGCTCAGGGGTTTTGACCGTCTTTTTCAGATACACCCTCACAAAGATTCCAAATTCTGAACAAAACCTCTTGGTGGATGGGGCAGGAGATTTGGGCTGATTGCGAGGGAGTGAAATGATGAGGGTATAGAATAGGATATGGGAGCTGCCACTGACAAAGTGGTATCTTCTAGTGGAACTGGATGAACCTGCCATATGGATGGACCCTGCTGGCACCTGGAACATTTGAAGTGATAAGAAAAAAGATCTGTTGCTTACTGAAATGGTAACAGTCACCCAGATTGTTCTTTCACAACCAAGGGACTGAACCACTTAGGCTGACTGGCTGTGTAGCCAGCCACTTGTCAGCTAGGTCCTTTGCAGTGTGTCCTCCTATAGATGTTAACCTACAGAGTGCCTGTGCCTATCTGTGTCTGTATGCATGAGCATGAACAGATGGATATATTTTCCTGGTTGCAGTTATTAAATACTTTTCATCTTTAAGACTACGATAATGTATTTGGGGGTAGGGAAAGCTCTCAGATCTCTTTCTTTCCTGTTCTCATCAAGAAAGATCATAAAACCAAATAAAGCATAATTCTCCTGGAAGGAAGAGTTTGATTTCAGGAATGCCAAGATGCATTTAAGGATTTTATGGAATAGAAAATTAGAGTTGAAAAGCGTATAGTGCTTTGTCAATGATAATGTAACTTGCCCCTGGGTAAAATGGGAAATTTGTAGGCAGGTTCACCTTCTCTTCTCTTCTCTTCTCTTCTCTGTACCTAATTGCATAGGCTTTGCTGCAATAAATGTGAACTGTAACTCCTCTTTATTCTCTTCCCTTTTAGTTTTGCACAAGGATCCAAGACAAGTGTATCTTTGTCTGTTGGAAATTGGACGCATTGTATCCAAGTACGTGATCTGCCCGTAATCTTAAGAAGAAATTGAAGAATACATCCTATTAAGTAAAAGCTAAGACAAAGTTAAGGCAATCTGCAGTCATTAAGTGCAATGCAGTGGATGTTAATTCCTCACAAAAAGTAATGAGTGGCTTTTCTAGGACCATCATACAATATGAATATTTTTCAAATAATTATCAGACTCTTTTCATGGAGAGGCACTGTTCCATGCTGCCTTTCATAGTTGAGTGTTTTTATTATACATTCAGCTTACAGATGTGTGTACCTCTTGGAAGAACTCACTGAACACTAAGTATTGTTTTGAAGGGTTTAATTTTTCATCTTTTTGGCAGGTATCTCTTTGTTCTCTACATTTAGACTTTTGATTTATTTCTAGTGCAGAGCTGGAAGCTTTAAGATAGTTTATCTAAATTGGATGTTACCTAAATGATGCAATTTTGACAGTATTTTTACTTCATTCTCTGGTATCACCAAGGCCACCTTAGGGAAGACTTCTGCTAAAAACTCAGAGCTGCGCCTTCTCTGGGGATTAGCAAGACAGTTATCCCTCTGACTGATTTAGCGCTGTGCCATGTCAGTCAAACCACTTAGAATTTTGAAAATTTGTTAATATCAGTTTCTTTTTGTTTTCTTTAGTAAATTAGCAATTAAACTCTCTACTTTGGTATTTGAGGTATGGAGTTGAACCTCCTGTACTTGTAAAACTAGAGAAGGAAATTGAGCTAGAAGAAACCCTGCTGATGACCTCTGGGCCACCATCACCTATTAGCACAGCAAAGTCATGTTGTCACCATGGGGAGCTACACGAGGCAGTAAGTACTTCTTACTTAGTGTAAAATGGGCTTTAAATCAAGCTCTTAAGTTTCATACTTGTATGATCTGGCTCAGTAAGCATTGGCTGGTTTTCATCTAATATGTTAGCCTCTTTAAACAGAAAACAGAAGGGCATGCACCGCTTTTTATAATTTTGTTTGTTTGTTTTTGTTTTGTAAAGAAAATGCTGTTCTATATGTTTTGGAGTAAATGCTTCTGTGCATATAACCCACCTTGAGTTCCTTCCCCTGGCTCCCTTTTCATTGCTTCTTTGAGTGTAAGAAATACTCTCATTCAATTTTTCTGATGTGTCAATGTCCTGTGACTGCAATGAATGCTTCTCTTAAATTTGATGTTTTCCTAAAACTTCATCAAATGTTAAAGTAGGCTTTGATGAAACTCACAACAGCTTGTGAATTGGTCCAAAAGAAATTGTGAATAATTTTCCTACTTGCTTAAAAATGCATGTTGAGTCTTTAAAATTAGTTTGTTTTAAAGGTCCTCTGTGTAGTAATGTAAAAATTCTGTTTCTTTGGGAACATCAGCCACCAGGTCCTTGCTCTCTCTCAAAACTCTCACTATTTTTTCTTCTTGGCAATAGTCTTGACCTTCCAATTTATTATATTTCTAAATGGCTCTAAGAGACACATCTTCTCTAGCCCGGTACTTACTTGGGAACTACCTTTCTCCTTTTTTCAGTGGTTTCCTTCTTGGTTGTCTCATAGAAGATTAACTTATAAAAGCCTAAAAAAAATTTAGGGAGAATGGTGAAGTAGCTCTGGACCAGGTGTAGCAGTGGATTTGGTCACAGGAGAGACCCAGGCATTTGTTTCAATTTCTAGAGACCATAACATTGTGTTTACAAGGTTGTGGTTAGAAACAAGGCTACTATGCGTAGAACTGTAGACTTGTCTTAAAAGCAGAAGTGGAAATAACAGAAAATTGAAGAAATCATATAAATTGAATTAGAACAACTCAAAATATTTGTCCATACATACAATTTGTTCTTTCTTTTAATTTTTTATTCTACATTTTGTATCTTTATGTAGCTGAGATTTTCTTGTGAAGGAATAGAATTCTTGTATTTTCTTATATTATAGGCTGAAGATATTGGTATCTTTTCTTGTATTAAATGTTTCAACAGATTATTAAACACGTCTCTTTCAAAATACCAACAAATGCTTTCAATTTTAATAACTAGGTAAAACATATAGCAGAAGATCCTCCCTGCAGTTGTTCCCATCGATTTTCAATTGAATACTTGTCAGAGGGACGTTATAGACTGGGAGATAAAATACTCTTCATAAGAGTAAGTAGTTTTTCAGAACTCCAACTTTCAATTCTATTGGGGAGAGAAACGCTTTTAAGTGGAATACCTCATTTTTATAGTGATGTTTTAGAATCACGGAATTATTTATGTTGGGACAACTTGCCATTCAAACACCTATTCAAAGCAGGTGTAGTTACTTTGATCTTATAACTATTCATTTTACAATCACACTAAACTAAGTTTACGCTTTTCTGTGGTGTTTTTAAAATTTCAACAGTTATTTGCAGTATAAATAAGGAAATGTCATGGAATATCCTGAGAACATTGATTGTTCAAAACCTGGACTCTTGGAGTTCATAATTTGCAGGATAGTTGAGTACTCTCTTCAGCAGTCACAAGAGGTTGTGTTACAGGGGCATCTATAATTTGAACAAAACCTGTATCCAAAACTCTGTATACTAAATGAAGATGCTTACAGAATGGTTAAAATGTCTTGTGTAAAGATGCTTCCATTATTTGCGAACACATAATGACTATCTCTACAAGAGAAGCTATCTAGTAAAATAATTGAGAAGCATAAACCTTGTTTATCACATAATTTCTCTGTTTTAAAATGTTTCTCTGTAAGAAAGGAGGTGCTATTTTTAGTCAATTTCAATAGCTGGTAATGTAAGATGAAGACCTAATGCTGCATAAAACAAGATAGAAATTTCTCTTGTCCTTCTATTCCCAACCCCTCTTCTTCCATTCTCAGATGCTACATGGCAAGCATGTGATGGTACGTGTTGGTGGAGGCTGGGACACTCTTCAAGGTTTTCTGCTCAAATATGATCCATGCCGAGTGCTTCAGTTTGCAACTCTGGAACAAAAAATCCTGGCATTTCAGAAAGGGGTCACCAGTGACAGTATCCCTAACTCATCAGCTAGGAATCAGGAGCCTCCTGTTATGAATCCAATGTCAGCTGTCAATATGTTTCAAAAGCAGCCATCAAAAGTCCCTACTCCTGTTTTAGCCCTTGGGGCTGGTGCCAAGAAGGCTTTATCTAAACATCCTCAGTCCCCTGCCTTGGCATCACCAAGAGTGCCAGGGCCCCCATCTTCCGCAGCCAAGTCATCAACGGTCAGGTCCAAATTACAAGGGTCTTCAGCAACAGGTATGCAGTCTCCTTTCAAACCGTCAGCTGGCACCTCAAAGAAACTGGAGTCTCCTGCATGCAGCTCACCAGCTTCTGCTCCTTCGCAGCCTGTAAGCAAAAGTTCTTCATGTGCAGGAACAAGAACAGCTGTAGTTCCTTCTGAAACAGTGCGCAAACGTATTTGGTCCCCTGATGCTCCCAAGGTGAAATCTGCCCCACCTCGCAGCTCCCCAGCACCAGCACTCCATCCTACCTTCTCATCCTCTAAAAAACAGCCGTCTCATTTGTCTGAGACAGGTGAAATGATGGCTTCAAAACAGAAGCGTGTCCCTGCTAAATGCAAACCTGTATCTATCACTAAAACCAAAGCGAATTCAGTCACTCCAAGGACTGCTTGTCCGCCTGTGACAAATCTGCGTGCTGTTGCCAAGTTTGCACACTCTCAGCAGCTCCTTGCAAAACCTCCTTCTGCAAATGCTGTTCAGATCTCGGGAGCTGCATCTCAGCATCCTCAGAAAGCCCCAGGAACAGCTTCTCACCTGGCAAGGAATTTGAAAAGTGCTTCAGTCCTCTCCACTTCTGCACCTTCCCTTGCAGTTAGCAAACCATCGAAGTCACCACCCTCACTGATACCTACAAGCAAAAATGTATCATCAGCTGTCAGTAAGCAGCCGAATATCAGTAATCCCCCTCTGGTTGGGCCCTCTTTATCCAAACCTCCTGAACGCACCCCCTTATCTGTTGTACGACTTCCTCAAACTTCTGCCAAAGTGGCAGTGACCAAAAAGTCAGCACAGCCTTCAACAAAAGGTCAGCCTTCAGCCAAAAACTTGCAAACAAACAAAAGCTTGGCCTCAGCAGCCAAGAAGCCTCTCCCAAAGGAACAGTCATGTAACAAAGGAACACCTGGTGTGTCAAAAGTTCCTCTTACGAAGAGCAGGCAAGATGATCACTATTTTGTTATGACAGGGAGTAAAAAGCCCAGAAAGTAAACTTATTTTATTCAAAATAAGTTTTGAATAAAATAAGTTTATGAAACACCGAGGACAAGGAAAAAATGTTAAATAACACTACATTTAACATGAAATATTAGGTATAACCTATATTTTGCTGCATAACTTACTGTAAGAACTGTGTTTATTTTGCGGTTTAGAAACTTCTATTTGGATGTATTTAGAAGTGAGCTTGCTTGCTGTGTAGCACTGTGGAACAGAAAATATTCCTGACCTGCTGTGAGAAAGGTGGGGGTGCTGGTTTAAAAGTCAACTAGTGGTAGAAATGAACCCAACTCAAGAGAGATTACAAGTCAGAGTTACAATTTACTAAACAATTTATACAAACAGATGTATAACCCAGCACCCTGGGACAAGAACAGAACAGTGTCTGTTGACCCCTCTGCTGAGCACCACGTGGCCCCCTGGGTGTAAAGTAAAAGGAAAAGAAAACCTGTTGGTCCAGATGATGGTGGCAGTTCTGTTGAAGTAATGAGCACAGTCTTGCTGAGAGTGCCAGTTGCAGTGCTGTTGGAGTTCTGGTCCTCCTCTGGATGTAACTAGTGGCAAGAGAAGTCCCAAAACTGCAAGACTGTATATGCTGAGGTTCAGGTGGGAATGTCCAGTACCTCCTCCAGGGCAGGGGGTTTCACAATGGGTGATTTAGCTCTGTGAGTCATGGGATATTTTTGGAGTCTTTGATGGTCTAGGTGTTGCAGCTGCCTATTATGCCAGTCCAGTATGGCCCATTAGCAGAGGTGACTCCTCAGGCTGGGTGAGAAGGTATTAATGCCTTTCCAGAGGGGAGTTATCACAACTGAGTCATTGGTGTGAAAACAAAAGAACACTTGGAGCCTGAGGTGTCAGGTGTGCCCTGGGCAGCTGCTATGAACAATCCATTTATTAGCAGTCCATCACAGATGACATGGAGGGTGAAGAATACACAGTTGTGGTCATACCCACATAGTGACAAACTGGTCCCAGCCCCTGTACCTAGGACAGTGGGAGAGAGGAAAGGGGAGCTAAGGCTGCTGCTTTTGCTGCTGCTTATTTTCAGTGGTCGAAGTCTCCCCAAGAAACATCTACCCAGGGCAGAGCCTGAGTGACTCTAGTGGTTCTCGCACGTCTGCATCAAGGCCCATGGCAAGCAGTAGAGCTGTGCACAAGCTGTAACATTTCTAATATCTCAAACAAAACAATGGTTTTTAGTTCACTGGTGTCCCACAATCCAAATTTGGGTCGAGCTGCAGCAACACTGAGCTGCGAGTACTGACCTGTGCTGGCAGAGTCTTACTGCTCTGCAGGAGTGGCTTTTGCATGTAAGACTGAATCATTAAATACTTTTCTCAGTGCTACAGGTTCATTTTTGTGGGTAGTCTAAGTCTGCGGTGGCCTTTTTTGTTTTATTTATGGAGACCTTACTGACTCTCCTTTGTTACTCTCTGGAGGTGAGAAGTAGTTTCCCCAAGGGGTAACGCCTGTAAATCTCTTAAAATGGCAGAAAGCTATGCACTGTTTACACTCTCAGCTCTGAAGGCTTTCAGTGTGTTAAACATCTACGGGGCTCAGCACCTTTACCCTTAACAGAAGGGAGCTTCATGGTAGACTAAAAACTACTGTCTTTGGAAGTAGCGGAGTTTGGGTTTTTTTGGATTTAGTGAACAGTCATTACTGCAAACATTGAGAAGCAGTGAAGGTCTGTGAAGAGACACTGCTGACTTCCACAGACCATCACTTCTCTTCATTCCCAGTCTACTTATGGGCAGGAGCAGGTGTGACTGCCAGATGGCTCCTGAATGGTTGGACAGGGAAGTTTCCTAAAAAGGAGAACAACAGTTTCTGTTGTTTCTGAGGTTTTATTGGTTTGGTTTTGTTTTTTTTTTTCCCTGAAACTACAGTAAGCAAGCATCGTGAACTGAGTTCTCATGCGCCATGGCAAAGTCATTGAGCTGCTTTTCTGAGCACCTTGTTAGCTTTTTTATTTTATTTATGATTCTATTTATGCATATCTACTGTACCATACTGCTTACAACCTACTGGGAGTAAACAGTAAAAAACAATATGCAAATTGTAGGAGGAAAACAGATCACTTTTGTTAATGTGGACGCAAGTCCCACTAGCTCACATACAAAGTTGTATGTTTGGGAAGGCCTTAGGCTTAGTTATTTTATAAATACACTGGTCAAAGCTACTGCTACAAATGTTAAGAAGAGTATTGGCTATAGTGGATTGCTGTCAGGTTTGATAAATTTGGCACATGGTTTTATATGCTGAAAGCATTTTTCAGTGGATGACTTGCTTTTGATTTTTGGACTTCCAAATAGTGAGTTACATGTGAAATATCTCATGCAGATTAATAGCTGAATCGTTGGGGTTTCTTTCTGAGTCTGGCTGAGATGGATTTAACTTTCTTCATAGCATCCCATATGGTGCCTTGTTTTAGATTTGTGGCTATACCAATGTTGATAACACACCTATATTTTGGCTGTTGCTGAACAGCACTTGCCAGGGTCAAGTCTTTCTTTTTCCTGCTCTGCCCCCACAGTGAGTAGGCTGGGGGTGGGCAAGAGATTGGGAGTGACACAGCCGTAACAGCCAACCCGAACTGGCCAAAGGGCTATTCCGTATCGTGTATCATCACCTCAACAATAAAAAGAAGGAAGAGGTGGAGAAAGAAAGGCGAGCAGAGTAGGTGGCTTTCAAGGTGGCTGTTTGCCAGCTGGCTTGGCATCAATCTGCATGTGGGGGATAGTGAGGGATTGCCTTTGCATCACTTGATGGTTTATTTTTTTATATCTTTCCTTCACTTATTAAAGTGTCTTTATCTCAGCAAGTGAGTTTTGCTTTTGCTGCTCTTCTCTCCCTTGTCTTGCTGGGGATGGAAGAGAGATAAGGGGAACAGCAGCTGCATAGGTGCTTGGCTGCTGGTTGAGGTCAATGCACAATACTTTTTGAATCGTTTACAAGGTTTTTAGTAGCAATTTAAACACTGAGACTCTTGGATCTCAGTGTAAAGCAATTTCAACATCTGCCTTTTTGAACTACAGAGAAAATGAAGCAGAGAGCTTCATCTTTGTGATCTATTGTTTCATGTAATAGTCTGATTTTTATGGTTCAAATGAAATAAAAAGCATAAGCTTTTAAGGTTGAAACCTTTTTCAGCTAATCTAAAGATCATTCACCTGTTACATGTGGATAGACTTGGTTTGGTTTTATTATAAAAACAGTGTATTTGAACACGGTCCAACTTCTGTGAATATTGTAGTCGCCACCTGTGTAGTCATATTCTAACTCCAAATGTTATGTAACATGAGGTGAACCAAGAATAAGTTGTAACAAAGTACCTCCTAATGGAAATACATACTCTTTTTGCAATGTTTATATTGCCAAATAGCAAGTCTAATCTTCAGCTTGTGCTACTTTTTGTGAGGGAAAGAAAATTTGGAGCAAGAATCTGACTGAATTCTCCATGTCATATTGATGTCCTTCTGTATGAGTACTTATTTTGAATAAACATACACCACACCTTTTTAGGTGCACACATGGTTTTAGTCCTCATGTCTTTTTGTGGGAAGGGAAAGAGAATGTATTTCGGAAGGCTTATGTTTTCTCTCTACCAGCACATAAATAGTATCTCAGGCTGTTATAAAGACATAAATAGCTGCATCATATCCATTGCTTTGTTTGGAGTTTGAGATCTTTTCATTCTGATCCTGGTTTCAATATGACTAATTGTGTAGAAGGGACGGACTTTCTATTTGCTCCTAGCTGACAGAGAGCCTAAGTGCTTTCAGATATACCTCTGAGAGTTTTATTCTTCACAGCTCGACTTGAAATATAAAGGACTTGTGTGCCAATATTTTCCATACTTACATCTTGTCAACAAACTTTAGATCCATCTCTGTGTCTGTCGCTATCAATAACAGAAACTTAATTAGGTTTTTTGAGAAGAGAATTGGGTCTTCTCACTGGAGCCACCTAATGAACTTTTTTCCCCTTCCCTATTTGACTTTTTAAAAATCTTTTAATATCTGCATTTCTCTGCCTGTTCCAGTGTCTTCAGTTCCTACCAGTCCAATGCTGGTGCCTGATCATGTAGATATACTTATACGTCCATTCAGCTTTGTCTAGTCACATTCTTGTGGCATCTACCATACTTGTTCCTACAGGACCAAGTTCTGCAGAGATATTTATTGCAGCTTTCTTTTAAGACATGATGTTACAGCTGGCCAATAAAATACAGAGACAGTCCAAGACTGTCTCAGGTAAGTGTCCTAACCCTTACCTATATATACTAATCATAAAAAACACACATATATATGTCTGATAAAATTCAAGGCAGTTTTCCTTGTAAAACTTTGAGCAGCCATAGCTTTGAACAGCAAACTATACAGCTTCTTCTCTATTTCCCTACAGGGAAACTGAAATCTATTTGTTAGATGAGCGAGTGCTATGGGGCCATCTGGTGTCTATGAGTTTTATAGAGGCTACTCTGCCAGTGTCAACCCTTTAACTTCTCTTGAAGTCCACAGGCAAAATTTCTCTTTGATCCAAATGAAACCTTTTAGCTGGCAAAATCCAGCTAAAATGGCATGCAATAAATAATGCAAAAGATGTTTAATTCCTTAAGACCCTTTCATTTCAGGCAAATACATTCTTGAAAACTTTCTTTTCATTATTTTCTTTTTTTAAGAGCCAAGATTGAAGATCACTTCCTTACTAGAACTTTCGAAAAATAAAGTGTGTGAAATGTAAATAAGTTGAACACTTCTGTACGTTTCAGATATCTTAAGAAAAAATAAAACATTAAAATATTTGAGAGGTGAGATCTGCTCACAGTACAGATCTAGCTAGCCAGTAATCCCCATTAACTCATACACAAATTGACAGGTGTATCACCTGGTGGGAATGGCAGAAGCGGATGGCTTTCTAGTTGGGGAGGGGTACTGATGTCTAAATCAAAGCTATTACGGCGCTTTATGTGAAATATTATGTTCCAGATGGAAGAAAAAAACTTACAGGATGGGAGCAGCTGTCCATTTCTCCAAGGAATGTAGCTAGGCAGAAAATATTGACAGATTCGTTGTGCTAAGAGTTTTTAGGAGGTAGGATTGCAGCACAGAACTTTGATATAAAATCAGTCTTCAGTGCTGAGTCAGAAAGTGCAAAGCTGAGGTCCTACTAAACAAAGACAAACTTGCATGCTTCCTCAGAAAAAGACCATGCTTGGATATTCACACAGGAAAAGTAGATTAGTCTTGGTCAAAGTACTCACCTATGGCACCTAATAAGAACCATATTAAGGTCAGTTACATCCGTTTTACAGTATTAAAGCATATGGCTTTATCTGTCTTGCATTTGAAAATAAAAGTAATTGTTGAAATTCAGTTTCAGAATCTTGTAGTTTGCTGATCTTTTATATAATCATTATTTACTTTTCTGAAGCATGGCTGCTGTAACAAAAGGTACCTTGTACTGGAACTTATATTCCCCTATATTCCCAGAAGAACAGAAATAATTACCGTGGTGTGTCATGGTGATGAACAGTATGCTTCTTCACAGGTTTTTTGTTTCTGATTTTTGCTGAGTACAGTACCCTATAGACACCTGTGAAACAAAACCATAATAAATTACTTTTATTGTGTACACACTGCAGCATTGACCCTTGCAGTACCTTGATATTGTTTATTGCTGCATTCAAAGGAAAGAGCAGCAGAATGAGTTTATTTAAAAATCAGACATGCTCTAGGTCTATAGTCCTGGAATTAAGCTCCTGTATAATACATTGGATTTGGGAGATTTTTGTGAGTACACGGTTGTGTAGTCTGGATTTTAAAACACCCTTAGCTGTATAGGATATTCAGCTAGGTCAAATTATTTACAAATATGTACATGAAGAAGCGTTTTTGGTGATCTATGTGAAAATGACCATAGGAACGTCTATGCTAGACTATGTGTGGCTTTGATTGTTTAAAGAAAAACATTGAGAGTTTCTTTGTGATTTCTTGCTTAAAAATCCCTGAGTTTCCTCCAAGACTTGGGTCCTTAAGTCCATTTACATTGGAATGTAAAAGTAACATATTAGGACTGTAAAGTCAAACATTTAGAGTTTAGGAAAAAATGTAATTCAGATGGTAAGTGCAACTGTTTCACTAGCATGCATGGAGTACCTGGAGTACTGTGTTCAGTTCTGGGGCCTCAACAAAGGACACGGACCCATTGGAATGAAGCCAGAGGAGGGCCATGAACATGGTAAGTGGGCTGGAGCAGCTCTCCTTTGAAGAAGAGAAGGCTCTGGGGACTCCTTATATCAGCCGTCTAGTACCTAAAGAGAGACTTCAGGAAAGCTGAGGAGGAACTTTTAGAAGGGCATGTAGTGTTAGAACAGGGGACAATGGCTTTAAACTGAAAGAGGGTATGTTTAGATTAAATATTAGGAAGAAATTCTTCACTATGAGGGTGGTGAGGCACTGGAATGTATTGCCCAGAGAATTTGTGGATGCCCCATTCCTGGAAGTGTTTAAGGCCAGGTTGGAATGGGCTTTGAGCAACCTGGTCTAGTGGAAAACTTCCCTGCCTGTGACAGGAGGGTTGGAACTGGTTCTTTTCTAGGCCAAACCATTCTATGATTCTATGATTTCGACATACGCTTCCATTATAAACTACAATTTTATCAGGATGCTGTTTCACTCAGCCTGTGGAAGAGACAGCTCTGACTGCATAAGCAGTTGTTCAGTATTGGGGATTCTCACTGTACTGCAGTGTGTGCCCCCCTGCCTTAATTTCTACCCTGTGCTGAAGGCAGTGATTCATTGCCATGAGTATTTCCAGGATCTCATCACCATCACCTGAGTGCCTCTTGATGTATAAAGTCAAACAGGCTTATCTCCTTAAATGGAAGGAAAGTCAAGCCTGAAAATCACTGAGATTAAAGCATCCACTCTGTTGAGTTAATTAACTTGAGTTGACTTATACTTCACTGTTTAAAGTAGTTAGTGAGATACAGGACTTGGAAATTTTAAGTGACTTTACTTACATCTGGGAGTGCTTAGCAGCACTGCAAATTTGACTAATGGGCTTAAGTCAGACACTCATAATGAGAAATGGAAGTATCCCTTTGTGAAAGCGTGGGCTTATTTCATTTGTCTGGTATCATGTAGGGAGGGACAAAGGAAAAAAAAGAAGAATATATAAATCTTGTTCCTAGAGACAGAAATTATTTGCTCTCGTCTTAAATGTATGTAAGGAATCTGAGTTCACGAGCTACAAGCAATTCTGACCAATTTAGTTTTGTTATTTCCTAAGCTTATAATGTTTGACTTCAATATTATTTGACAGTTTTGTATGTTGCTCTGTAGAATGAAACCTGCAGTATCTCTTTTCCACAAGCTCTGAATCATGCTGGAAGTATCATTGAACTACATGATTGGTGTAGGTTCATTCCAACTTAGGTATTCTACTCCGTATGTTACTGGCACAAGCTCCTGTTCAAATCAAGCAAAAATAGGTGCTTGTGCTTGTGAAAGATTAAGCTAGATTCAGACAGCATTTGAGTTATTCAGGTGGTTTTGGGCTATAGGGGAACGGTAGAGTCCCTGTGGCAAAGGTGAAAGAAAAGAAATAATTAAGAAAAAGGAACTGCATACAACGTACAGATGATGCTTTATTATTAACCATTTTTTTTATTATTTATCTTCTTAGCCAGTGATTATCAGCTTGTTCAACAAACTTCTCATGAACATTCTAGTGGAAACAGGTACCTGGAGAACTGTAATTTGCAAGAGAATATTGCTCTTACTGAGACTGTGGCATTGCATGATTGGTTTTCCAAGAACTGTGTTCAAGAGTGTTTTATAAAGCTTTACAAAAAATCACATAGACTTATTTTAGGTGTCTTGCTGTTTGCCCCTCTCCCAGTAAGGCCATTATATTAATCAGTCATGAAGTCATACCTATGGTCTCAAAAAATTCAGTTGATATTCTGAAACAACATTTTTCAGACCTTGCCTCTTCACTTCCACAACACCAGCCACAGCCTACAACCACCTCAGCCACATGTGTTGCTCTTCTCCCTAATACAAGCAACATTGTCACACTTGGAAGATGAAAAAGCTGTGTCTGTCTCTCAAAAATCAAAAAGAAGAGAGATTATGACCAAGAACAACCTCATGACTAGGTGACTGCCAATGGGTTGGATAAGAGGGATGTTGCCTTAGGGGTGCTGGATGACTGAGCAAGATTTCTGTAAAGCCAGGTTTGCAGGTGAGCTCATGCCTGTTCTCAGCTCCGCTTTTTACTTCTCTGGGAATACTCTTCTTTGGAAATGCTCATCACCAAATGTTCTAGTGGGTAATGAATTGTGGTAGTGTTTGGCTTAGCTTGCCTTTCGCTTGTCACACATCTGAACACGTCGGAGTTTTAAAAAACAAAGTAGAAATCTGGGTTTTGGAAAATATTGCAGTGTCTGTAAAAACAAATGAAGAGGTATTGTGGCAATAAAGCGTTTGGTTTTAGCTGAACAAGTACTGCTCTCTGTAAAATCTGATTCTGCATAGACAGGCTAATAAAAACTCAAGGGCAGGTGCTGTTACACTGCCTGAGTTTTCACAGATTTCTGCAGTTCATAAAGTATAAGACAAACATGAGATGTAATTATGTCTCTCAATGCAAGGTCCACCCAGTGTTTTAATTGGAGATGGATATGTAGTGGTGTTTTGTTATGCTCTTTGGAAGCAAGGCACAGGCGCTCTGTCTTCATGCTCTATTCCTATACATCAGGAATTCTGCTGCTGTGCTCAGCCACTGGGATCCTTTCGTGCCTAAAGCTAAGATTAAGAAATTGTAGAATTGTACCTTGATGAGCAATCTCCTAAAATGGAGTGAAAAGCTAATGCTTGTCATTCAATTCAACAGGTGTAAGTCAGTAATAACAAATGAGACTTTGTCAAGCTGAAAGCAGCTATTTTATGTAACTGTTCTTTTGCTCATAATCCTAGAACAAGAACTAGAAAATAATCCTTTGATTTATTTTTTTTTAAAGAATGAGAACTGCCTAAGACTCAGGAATTTAGGGCTAAAAGATGGAATAACAGGACAGAAATATATGTTTTGGGATAGAAGTAAAAACATGAGGAGTCTGTGTGTGGGTATGAGCAGAGATCAGGAGAGGGCTCAGAAAAGCAGAGAAATCATTCAGATTTGTCTGAAATTTCCAGCAAGACTGCATTACCCAGTGACAACAAAATCCAAGGTGCTCCATTTGCTACCTATAAAATTGTTCATTTTAGTCTGATAAACCAGGGTGGTACCTCATGGAGCTCACTACATTCAGATGATGCTCCTCTCACAGAGGAGCAAGATTGCTCTACACTCAAATGTCAGTCTGCAGTTGTGAAACAGACACACCTGAGCCTTCTGGGCCTTTGGAGGCAACAGAGCCTTGTAGGAGCTTGTGAAGATCTGTGTATAGTCTGTGCAAGACAGGAAATTGGTAGAAGTTGCTGAGCTGAGGACCTGTTCTACTCTGAGCAATGGGAAGGCTTTATTCAGTCTGTTTGCTCACAGAAAAAAAGAGGTCTCCCTTTAAAGGCTTAACTTGTACTTCAGTCTCTTGTATCTTCTATGAGGAAACCTCACTGTGATTCAAAACCCCTCTGTGCCTCTGGGTGCACACATCTGCATGCAGAGGTGAGACCTATGGTGCCAAGGCTCTTGGAACAGGACCCGTTTCGTGAACGATGATGTTACATTATATATTTCAAGCAGCTGGCACTCTGCATCTAACGCTTCACTCCTGTTGACTGAATGCTTGAATTAGGAAGATACGTTCATAACTTGCATCTAATACACAGTGAAATTTTCCAAATAGATTGTGATTGATGTTCTCAATTGTTTTTTGTCAAGGTCTATAGCAAACCCTATAACAAATGTGTTATCCATTTGTCAGCACTTGCAACAAGGCTGTTTTCTGAACATAGTTCTCCGTTTTCCAGATAAGAAAATTTAGTTAGAGAGGACCGAGTGAATTTCATGCTGCTGTGAAGTCTGATCTTTTGTTGTCCACTTCCATAGTAAAAAGTAAGGCTTTTAGGATTTACTTACCTTTTATTCAGCTAGCATATCACAGTTACTGATGGGAAGAGAAGCTGTTAAGCTTGTGCATTTTGATGTCAAAGCATTTAAAGATTTCTTCCTGTATAGGCTGCTGAATGCAGCAAGCCAGCCTCTTCTTGAACTATTTGTCTTATTATTAAAATGCCAATAAGTTTTACCAATACATATATTTTTAAAATTAATAGAAGTATCTTAAACATTTATAACCCACTACTGGGAAAGAGGATAACTAATAACTCCTCATCTTGAGTCATCTAGGTTCCTGCTAGAATTTCTGCTAGAGTCTGACCTTCTGTACCTTGGCCTTAATTGAATGCACCTAGCAAACATATGCCACATAAGAACATGGACAAGAAAGAATTACGGTAAAATTAGCAGAATACTTTTTCCTGTTAAATGCCTAAAAAAGCCATTGAACTACAAGTGGAATAATGATCACAAAAAGAAAGAGCTGTGTTTCTGCCTGGGATCTAGCAAAATGCCTGGTTCTGTACATGGCACTATAGGTCATTGAGGGGAGAGGTTCTTGAGAGGAAGAAGTCAGAGAATTAATTCCCACTGCCTGCAATGCTGGAAACTTAAGTGAATTTCAGCTCCAACATAGGAGGGGGGTAAATGGCTTTTAGAGACTCTCTTTGGCAGTGATTTTGCCATCTTGGTGAGATAGGAAAGACATGAGTAAGAACAACTCCATTAGGCTATGCATTAAGCATTTTCAGGGAAGATTTTTGTAATTATTGTTCCCTTGAGCTTTTTCTGCAGTGGGTATTTTAAATGAACTTGCAACTCCCTAGTATAAATATAAATTATTGTTGTAAATTAAATCTGTTTCCCATGCAGTATGCTCAAACTCTCCCCAGTCACTCTACTATGGTATGTTATAGCAGTGATTTGCAGCGCTTCTACCACATCTGGTGTAGCTATACAGACAACCCCCCAAAAAATCCATCCTGTCAACCACACCACTGACAAAGTGGACATCCATAACAGTCTGCTTTATTACACTAACATGAAAAAGCTCAGCAAGGGCTCTCAATCAAGTTGAAGTCATCTGACAGATAATCAGTCTGAGGTGATCAGCTGAAGATCAAGGCTTTTGTTACTGACAGAGATCCTTCTGTGTGGAAGCAGAGTAGAAGTTTTTCTTGCCATTTTCCTTTAGAGATTTCCGAAACTGCTATTTACACTCTTTCCTTCCACAGGAAGGAGTCTCAAAATCCTTAGGTAAGAAGACAAGGAAATCTTTTGCAGTTTTTGAACCCTTTGGCCGTTCTGGCTCTTCCAGGTGTTCTACCCACTGGTCTGCAATGAGGCCTTGTCCTTAATGCCTTATTATTTTTGCCTTGAGCTGTATAGAAACAGCGTGAGCTCCATCGTCTGCCTATGATTTGCACTCTGTCCTGATTTTAATGCATCCCTTGTATAGAGGATAAGCTGTGATGATGGAGGCTAGTACTGCTCTTTCCCAGAGAATTGGAAAATGCGGTTGTGGAATTGTCTCTCCAGAATAAAATCTTAAGTGCTTATTGGATCTAGAAAAAAATGGAAGAAGACTGAATGAAAAAATGGATACATGGGGTCATTGTTTACACTTCATGTCTTCAGGAAACTAATTTAGCCAGCTAAATTAGGTACCTACTTCCCTTGTGCTGTATCTCTGCTTAATAGAGACAGAATAAAGCTCTTATCAAGAATGATTCACAGACCAGAGTTTTTATCTTACTGCTCATTACTCCAGTTGATCTTTCTCTCTTCACTTAGTAGAGAAACTTATGAAGACCGGTCACCTAATGCAGCTAAGTGAAGCTGGGCAGTGAGAATATGCCCTTCTGCTGTACAACATGTGGTCTGCTGTGTCTTTTCTGTGTTTGAATGCAAAACTCTGTCCTTGGATGTGCATGTGTAGTCCTGACATGAACCAAAGGAAATTGCTCATGTCAGCAAGTGTAATGTGAGTACATATTGCACATAATATTTTTATGCATGCACAATAAAAATATTTTAAAATTTCTGAAGTATATACATAAATGGGACTTAAGTCTTTGGCAGAGGACATGTAAACTGCTGTATTTATTTTCTACCAAAAGTTCATATAAATTTCAGTTCTTTAGATGTGAGTTAATAATGGCCATGGGAAATCTGGCTTACCCTTGAGAGCATATCTCAAAATGAGAGACAGCTAAAGGGTAATTCCCTGTCCACAAAGGAGAAAGGATAATGTGATTGCTAAGATGGAAAATAATTTAGTCATTTCAGATCCCTGTCAATATAACATGCTCCTTGTATCTGATTAGGCGTTGGCCAGTCTATCAGCTAACACCAATATTTGAAAGCTGGACAAGGAGTTAAGCTGAAAAGCTTGAATTGGGGTACATACAGAAAGTAAAAGGCTAAAAGCTGCTTTTCTGCTTAATCCAAACTTTGAAAAAATCCTACGTATGCACTTTCAGTTTTATGCTGTGTGTGAATGTCAGATTTGCTTAGCTGAAACAGAATTTCTTGAAAGTAATTATTGTTATCCCATTTGGCTAAATATATCTACGAACATACCAGAAATATGAAAGACTAAAAAATGCTTATATAGACTTAGAAGTTTTCAGGGGGTTATGGTGGGGGTTTTTTGTTTGTTTGTTTGGATTATTTATTTATGTATTTAAAAACTGGTACACTTTGGTCTGCTTTTGTGAATTTTGTTGCCATGTTAGCTATATGTCATCTATTCCCAAAATATACTTTTTCAGTGGAAAGAAATACAAAGGTTTTTTGAGAGCAAATTGTTTCAAAAAAGGAAACTAAGTTTGGGAATGAGATGTCTTAGTCCTTTAACTGCTTAGAAGGGTCAGAGAATATAGAGAACCTTTTTCAGAGCATTTAGCCCTAGGAAGTATTCCAGGTCAGGTTTGTAAGCAAGCAGAGCAGGCAGCAAGGCAAGTTCTGATGTCTGGCTTGATCCTGTCTCACTGAACATCAGGCCCAGATAATCTGTTGGGCTTTCTGTGTCCTGCTCCAAACAAAGGTAGGTGAGGTAGGAGAGCATCATGGATGGAAATGTACCAGTGAAACTTGTCACCTGAGTGTCTTGAACTCAGATTTGTTTTGTTTGTTCTATGTGGGAGGTTTCTCCCCATATAAATTCTTCTTATTAATCTACAGTCTTTTGTGCAGCTTTTGGCCCATCCTGCAGCAACTTCATGTCTCCAAGCAAGGTGCCTGTGTCTGGTTATCCTTCACCACAATGGCTCAGGGAAGGTTTTGCGGCAAGAAGGGGTTAAGGGGATAAATATGTGTGTGTTGTTGCCGTTTTCTGTGCCCCCCTCCTTGAGCGAGTTCAGTTCCCTAGGGAGCATCCTGGCTAGAGCAGCACCACGTAAAGGGATAGTGCCTCCTGCTCCACCTCAGCTGCAGAAGAGGAAAGGTGTGCCTAATTCTGATGATCAGGATTAGCTAGAGAGGAGAGGAGAGGAGGGAGGGGAAAATTAAAAAAAAAAAAAAAAAAAAACCTTAAATGGCAAGACTGCGCTTATATCATGTAGCCAGCAGGTGCCTTCAGGAGACAGTAGGAGCACAGGTTTGAGGCTCTGGCTGGGCAGCAGCAGCAGCAGCAGAAGAGAGAAGCATCGTAGCAGGATGGGGGATTCCAGGACACCAGCAAAAAGGAGAGGTCTGGAGGTACAACAGACAGTCTGCTGTCACTATGCAGCAAACTCAACCTGGAGCCCCGTTAGGGCGGATGCACGGACCGTGCAGGGTATATGTTATTTTTTTATCTCTCTTAGTTATGGCTTATTATGTTATGAAGCAGAGGCAGGAGTTTACTGAGTTATGTGGTTGCTGTATGACATTAGTGCATTTTTGGGTAAGAGGAATATTAAGGGATTGTTTTGGGGTATTACTGCTTCAGGAGGTTACACAGAATTTTAGGTTTTCAGGGAGAATTTTTGAGCATGGTGGTGTCTGTGAGAGAACAAGCCTGGGGGCAAGCCAGCAAAGAGGAAACTCAGACATGGAAAGCAACCACTTCTGAGAAAACTGCAGAGAGAAAGGGAAACATCTCTAACAGTCAAGCAAGTGCATAAGAAGTGGTTGTCTGATAGGAAAACCTGAGGGACCAGGGTAGCCAGGCTTGAATCCGTTTTCCAGCTTCAATGTTCACTTCTCAGGGCATTGCACCTGAAAAGCTCTGAGGGACTATCAAGCTCCTTTCACTCTTCCTCACTGGGAGAAATGATTCCAGGATATATAATTTAATTCGATTTCTATATTGCTAATAAAGGGTTCAAGTGCTTGGTTTTCTGCAAAGCATAGCTATATCTAAACACTTGGGAACAGCATTAAGCTTGCAGCAGGAACATTGTCTGTGAATTCGTAGGTGTCCCCATACTTCCAATCACAAATTCTATTAGGCTGCTAAACAGCCTCCTTCAGCACATCTCAGGCAATCATTTTCCCTACCTTGATGTTAAGAAGTTGTAATGAGAGCTAGATACTGCTTTCCTTTGCTGTTATAATTTTGAAATTTTTGGCACAACTTAAAAGATATGTAATTGCTGCAAAAGTTTCTTTTTTGAATTTTTTTTTTTCTTCTGTTTCATCTACTGGTTTGCTGTCAGTTGGAAAAGCAGGCAGAAACAGCCTGTGCATGGATCATGCAGTCAAGTATATCTGTCTGTACTGATCCGTGGTGTTGCATTTACCTTGAAAGATATGACTTTGAACTCTAACAGCTTTTTAAGGTGTCTTTTGCTGCTTATTCCTCCCCAACCCCAATTTCTCTTTTATTAGTGAAGATTCTTCATAGACCTTTCTTCCACCTTCAAAAAAAAAAGAAAAAAAAGCTTTCTGCAAGCAAAACTGTTATAGCTTTGCAATTTTAGACTTTAAAACTACTGCATTCACTTATACATACAAATTTATGCTTTTATGGATGTGTATATATATATCCATTTTTATATCTAGGTAAACTTTTATGTATCACTGATACATATGTGTTACTTTACTCAGCCATTTATTTTAACATGACTACATAAAGTGGTTATGGTGAAAGCTGTTGCTAACCAATGTGACTAATGAGATTAAACAAGGTCAAAAACTTGAAAAGCTTGTCTTCACTCAGGAGTTCTGGGTAGTTCTATTGATGAACTTTTTATATTCTAGCTTAGTTTTTCAGTAGGAGAATCTGTATGGTATATGCTTACAGCTGCAGTGTATGCTCTCTTGCAGATAAAAATGAAAATTAAGCTGATGGTTTTAGTATAGGCAAAATGGCCTTGCGGTGGCAAACAGATAAATAAAACAACTAAGAGTCTCTGATGTGATGTATTTGTCTTGTTGTTTGTGGGTTTTTGCTCAGAAATTATCAATTCCATGTACTTGTAAATGAGTTTATGGAATGACTTGCTATTGGTAAAAGTAAAAATCAATGTTTACAGGAAACTATGTTAGGCAAAGGAGTGACTACAAGTGTATTTAAAAAATCTGAACATAAAGTGCTTATGGATTTTTCATGACTATATTGACAGTTAAAAACAGCCCTAAATTTCATATCTGTTACACACAGATACATTTTAATGCTCTCATTTTCCTGAGCATTCATGATAAAGCAGTCAGGCACTATGGGATAATTGAAGTCTTTAGTTAGTGTGTATCTGTATACAAATAAACCTAAATTACCACTAGAAAAGATGAGTAAAACCTGTGTCCTTTTAGGTGTAGCCAGGCAAAGTTATGTGTTGCTAGCTCCATTGTCAGTATTATTGATGGGCTCAATGTGTTGAATGTCTGCAAAAGCAATATAAAATATATTGGCAGATAGCTCCCTAGAAAATCCATCAATTTTATGAATCAAAAAAAGCATAAGCCAAAGTTTTACATAAAGAAAAGGATGAAAATAGGGAGGATGGGAGCTTGTTTTTAAACATAATGTCTACTGCAATACTGGCTAGCATTGAACATTATTTTACAGCAGTTCACTGAACTTTCTGCAATGCCACAAAGCACTTTCTCTGGAGTGCACACACTTGAAAGTCCTTGATGTATGTGTCTCTCTGTCTAGTGGGTAACTCCAATAGGTCTTGATGCACATATACTTATTTAAAGAGATTTATTTCCTAACTCCTAGAGGTTCCTCTTCTGAGAGATCTGATGAAAAATTTCTGTTCTTTAGTTCCCTTTAAAGGGATCTACATCTAGACAGCTGCTACTCTTCAGGTGCTTAGTCTGATGCTTAGTTACAGTAAGTGACGGAATTGTGGTTAGAGCAACTGAAACTACTGTTATGTTAGATACTGTCATATTGCTCTTGCAGAAGTTGCAGTCACCAGCCAGTCACCAGTTCCGTTCAGGCATGCTGTACTGTTACATACTTTGTTTTATGCAGAAGAATTCGTTACATGATCATGTCTGAAGTCTTAGTTGTTGCATCATATTTCAGTGCTTGCCTGATGCAGTAGCACTTGTAGTCTCAAGTGCTGCTATAGTTGCCTGAGGGGTTTAGTAAGACCATCACAGATTTGATTGTCTACATTTGACAGTCCCATTTTGTGGACAGGACATTTTGTATTCAGGTGCTCCCAGTCTTGTAAATATCACAAACATGAGAGTTAAAAAGTAAGAAATTACTTGTGGGAGAGACATAAAGAAATCTCCTTATTTTACAGTTATAGGTAATCAATACTCCAAGGGTGTTGTCTTCTTTTACTGTCGCTTCTTCTTCTTTATTTTGGGATAGGATGGTGGTAGGGTAGTGGAGGTAATATCATATACAGCAGAATACTCTCTACAGCGTATTTCTTCTGTGGTACAGTTTCATAATAAGCCCTATTGTTTTGTATTACAATAGCATATATAGTCGAGCTTTCAGTAAGATGGAATATGAGTATTCAGAAAGTGAATTTAAAGAGTGCAAAATAAAGATTAATTTAAAGAAAATGTGATATAGATAGAAGATATTCCAAACCATTGGTTGATGGATAAGGGAATTGCTGAAGATTATAGCAGAAGAACAGAAAAGTGCATTGTGACAGTGGAGTGGCTGTACTCCCCACTTCCTGATTTCCACAGACGTCTGAACCTCACAGGGGTCAGCTAAATGGCAGCAAGTTGTTGTTTTAAAAAAAAAATCAACACTGGTTTTTCAGTAGCGCTGAGAAACCTTTAGGTTGTAATGTATGAGTGAGTTCCTGCAGAAATCCAGGTATAAGCAAGACCAAAACAAATTGTAAATTCACATTGAGATTATGATGGCTTATTCCATGCTAAATGTTATCTTGTTCAATACAAGGATAACGTGTACTGGAAATATACTTTCAGCATTATACCAGCATTTAGTGTTACTGATAGTGGACCAAAATAAACGATGGCATTTTTTTCCAAGGGACAGGCTAACTTAATGATCAAAACAGGAATTAATATAACCTTGTTATAGCTTCCTTTTCAAAAATTATAAGCTGCTACAATACAAGGGCACAGGTTTTAATTCCTCGTATTTTTGGCAGGTTCTGGTGCTGTTGGCCCTTTTGCAATAGGACTGTTTCGTTGGAAAAATCTTTGTGTTTATGGGAACCCTCCTCTCCCTCTCACTTTCTCTGAAGATGCCTGTGTTCCTGTATGTCAATGTTTCGCTACACAAAATGACTTCTCATATCCATTCTCCTGTCCAGCATCACTTTCTATCACTCCAGTGCCTTCTTACAACAGTAGTAGTCAAGAAACTTTGAGTCAAGATTCTACAGGTAAGTGATTATTTTTTACATGTCTGAGCTTAGTTTGATCAGCAGTTTTCATGGTCAACTTAAATGGCTGTTTCTGCTGCCAGACTGCTTTGACTGCTCCTAAAAAAGTATCAGACCACAGAATCATCATGAAAGGGATTATGCCAAATAATCCTTCTTCTAACAATTTCCCTTATGGTGCAAAAAGTATCAGAAACAAAGGTCATCATTTTCTTAGCAACAATAATACAATTGGTGTATGTTTGCTTTAAAACTGGTAGACCAACTGTTTGATGAGGGTGGATCCATGGTAGCATATGAAGGCATTTGAGGACAGTATCATTTCTTCTGCACCTGTCAAAAAACTTTGCATGATGGAGGATACCCTGATATATCTGTATCCAAAATGCTACTAGCACCAGGCTAATCACAAAATAGGGTGTACAAGGAGCATCTGATTACATCCATGGGAACACACTTGTACTCCCACCATATTAAGAGGCTTATATCTACCAGAAGCTCTCAGGGGCGGCACCAGCATGCTGGTCACTGCTGACCTTCTTCCATGCCAGGGTTTGGAAGTCTCTCACGAGCTACAGGAAAGATGACAGCTGATGAAGTGTTGTGGTGTTAGGACAAATCACATGACCCACAGTCTGGTCCCCATTGTCTCTTGAGGATGATGACGACAGAAAGTGGGTCACAAGCTCAGGGAAATTTTCTGGCTGGCAAATGAGACTCTCTACATACTTCCTGAAAAACAATTTTGATTCCTGCTACCTATTTTGTGTTGCTAAGCGGCAGGAATTAGCAAGGTTCTGCCTAAGTGCCAGGTAACAGAATGGTAAATATGGAGAGTGGGGTATTAGTGGATCCAGTATTGAAATGAGTAATGCTGGAAAAGGGCTGGTCTAATTAACTAGTGCTGACCTAGTTCTTAAAATTGTAATAATTGCTGGCAACAGTGGCTGAATATAATCTGTAGTAAAAATGATAATCAAATATGTATATTAGTGTTGTTTGTATTACTGCTTTTTTCATTGTAAGCATTGTAGTACAATTATGCAATTTAGTAACTGATGTAGACATTACTGCATGTTGCCGAAAAATAACGGGCCTGAAACTCTGTGGTGGTGCTGAAATCCAATCAAAACTGATTTCACCTTTTCTGGAACTTTCTGATCTAATCCTCTGAACCTGAATGGATGCTCATAGCAGCTGAAAATCCTCAGCTCCAGCACTTCAAGTACCAACCCTAATGCCTGATTTGATGGTGACATTTGGAAAGCAAGTGTGTTAGGGCTAATGTTGTGACTTTCATTTATCTTTTTTCTGCTTTCAATTAAGAACTGTGTAATTCTGCAAATCCTACTTCAATGCAGTGTTCATTCTATGAACTCTGTGACTATATTCTGGAAGCTAAATTTCTATAATGGTTTATATTTCTATCTATTTTACTGATAGAAATACTGTACTACTGTGAGATACTTAATATTTTCCCCACATGAGGGGTCACTCCTGGTTTTAATTGTGAAGTTGTTTGGGTCAATAAGGTGGCAAGTGAGCACCTGTGAGGTTCACAGGCATCTGACACCCAGAGGCAATGTTGTGGAGAAAGAAAGAAGTGTTAATTTAAAATAAAATAAAATAGTAGTAGTATAATAACTTGATAAGGAGCTGTTAGCACTGCAGAACAGTTTCCCAGTTATAAAATATGGATTAATATAACCAAAGATGCCGTTATGATATTATGTTAACAAGCCAAATACAAATACCTTAATTTAAGAAGCTACAAGGTCTTTGAAGAGTTCACACTGAGATGTTTATAAAAATGTCACACTGAAAAGCAGCATAGCAGCATGGTGACAGGTCAGCATGGAAGGGATGTCCACTTCCAGCAGGGCTAGGCAGTCCTGGTTCGAAGTACAACTTCTAGCACAAGAAGGTAAAGTCTTCATCCTGAGGAGTTAATATCCTAATGTCTATATCCAATTAAAAAAAAAGTAAACCACGGGATTGTTTTAAATCTAATTGTCTCCTGCAGCAGAGTGGTGGGTTCTGCATATAACCAGGGTGAAGTGTTTTACTGCGCATAGGGGTAGAAGCATGTTGTGTCAGCAGCTTCTCCATATGGCTGGGTGTCGTGTCTGCAACACCAGCGGTAATCCCCATCTGTGGGCCTTATTATAACACTTTGCATGCAAAGATTCCTCAAGTTTTTTAAACTCCATCAGTTTTCGGGGACTGTCCTGCCATGATTGAAAAGCTTGTTTGTAGCAAAGGGAACAGCTCTTCAGCACCATACAGTGCGTCTGTGGAACCTCAGGCAAGAGTACAGCGTCAGCTGAAATGGGGGAATTTTTTGAAAAGACAGAGGGTAACTTAGAGATAGATTAATGAGGTAGGGTGAATCCCAAAGTTATACCCCAGCTCATTTACAACCAAGAGTACTTGATCAGCTCATTTACAGGAACTTGAAATGCAAAAGAAAACCATGCCACAGGCTTAATGTACTGTTTCTCTTCTGTGAATTTACATCTAATTATCTATAACATTTTAATAACAAATTCTTTAAAAACAAACTATGCTAAACCATCAGTATATAACGCATATAGTACATAAATTGTAGTTTCAAAAGAATTTTTTAACTACTGATGATGGGAAAATTCTGGCCGCTTCCTTCCAAGCAGGGCATGTTTGGGACCTTGTAATATACTGTGCTCAGCGATGTCTGAGCTGGATTTCAATGTTCAGAGCCACAAGATAGTGATGCAGAAACTAAGATATCGACACAAAAAGCTTCTGTATTCATATACACCATGTAAAAGAGATAAAACTGCAGTTAATAGCTGGTTGTAGTGGGTGCTGTGCATCGTACTTGAAACATTAGTCTCAATTTAGTGCTTTTGTTGCTTTGCAGTGTTCTGCAATGCTGCATAATTTACAGAGTAGTGTCAAAACCCAGGCTTCAGTTTAGAATGAGTCAAAACATGAGGAGTCATTCTGTACTGATTTCCTAACGTGGTAATCTTGTGAGGGAGTACCAGAGACGAACATCGTTTTGGTAACTATTTCATAACTACATGAAAAGTTCCTGTTGATTAACTTTGTCTCTTCTTACAATCATTATTGTTAATTACATATTGAACACTGTATTTCAGAATATCCAGAAGACTTTGCTAGGCAACACCAGCTGGATTGAGATGAATAGATTTTTGCATTGGGTAGAAATCAGTCAGGAGCCGAGCAACACCTGTCATCTGCAAATTTTAAAGAAATACAAAATATCAGAATTCATTAAGATATTTGATATAAAAAGACCTCTGTGTCTTCTTGAAATGCATTCCTATTTTTCAATAATAATCTTAGTAGTTTTTTTTTCAACTACTTCTGACCTGAAATTAGGGCACCTTCTCCTAGACTGTGTCTTTCTTGTTCATTATTACAGGAATCTGTCCCCTCGTATGCTAGGTCAGCTCTTTTGAAAGTACCTATATTGATTTGCCATGAATTGCTCCCAACAAATATGTCAACTCTTTGTTATAATCTTGTTTTCTTCAAGGTGCTTAAAGACAGCTTGATTTATTGCTTACTTACTAATTTGTCACCATCTCTTTTCAAATATCGGTGTTTGGCTGACTGGACTGTAATTACCTGAAATGCTTTATTTGCCCTTCTTCATTGTTACGGCACCTTACGCCATCCTTGCTTGGATAGAGTCTTCCCAAAAATGTATTTTGGTTCCTAAATCCCATCAAGGCAACTGAAACCTGAAGTAGGCAGCTACGTTACTTTCCTAGGTCTGTGCCTCGTCCCTGCTGTGTGAATGTTATGGAATAGAGCTATTTCAGGAGAACTTGTACTCACAGCAGAGACAGGGAAAATGCAGAGGACTCAAGTCAGCTGGACCCTTCTCAGAGATGCACTTGGGACTGTCTTATAGTTAGTCAGAAACACACACTGATGGAGAAAAATAACATTACAGTTGTAACACACAACTTTTGCAACTATAAGGAAATCTGAAAGAGTATTACAGCTTTATTCCTCAAATCTGTTGTAAGTCTGGCTGCAGCTCATATCCCTTCTTTTGTTTGCGTAAATTCCTGTGACCTTTCCATTTTATTTTGTGTGTGCAATCATAGTATTAAACTTTTTCTCTCTTTTAGTACATTGCAAGATATTGCCACCTGCTGTGGATGCTGTATTTGACACAGATAAACCTAAAATTTATTTTTATGTATTTCTTAATTTGTACGTAAGTGCATATTTAAATGAATTCTTTGACTCTGCAGCTTCCATGCATTTTTTTTGACAGAGCTGTCATGTCTCATGCAGCTTTTAAGGCTTGTTTTAAATCAGATGATAACAATAAAATCCTATATAAATAAATGATTTGGGACATCGCCTACTTTTTAGGGTGGTATAGAACTCCAGTTAAATGTATTTGATTAGCGAGATGCAAAGAAAGTAGATCTAATCTTAACTAGATTCTGTAAAAGGAATAATACTGGCCTGCCTAGAAAGTTATTAGTTTACCTGAAGAAAAATGAGACTTAGAAGAATTATAATGTGAATAAGGAGATGATTGAGAGGAATATGACAACAGTCCTGGGAGGGGGAGTACTAAACGGGAGGAAGATTAATAGTGGAGTTTTCCGAGTACTGGTTTGGAAACAGGGTTAATATTTTTATGGCTGGCTTCTGCCTGGAAAAGAGGAGTGCATTGATGAAATGTGTTGATGAATCTAAAGTGGGAGACATCATCACTGCAAAGGAGAATCTGAATGTCAGGCAGGAAGAAATGGATGGCTTTTGGGAACTGAATTGAGTAAAAGTGATGAAATACAATAGTGAGGGTTTTGTTACTGTGCATAGCAGGATTTTTTTTTTTCCCCCAGTGATCTGGGAGTCCTCAGCTGGAAACAGAGGTAGAGAAAGATAAAGGTAGACAGAGATAGAGGAAGATAAATCCAGCTACCACTCAGAAGTGTGCTGCAGCTGTGAAGAAAGCAAATGGAGGCCTGGGATACCTCAGGTGGAGTATTTGTTACCCTGGGAGAGACTGAAGTTGTTTACCTAAACTGCTTATTTTCAAACAAGATAGAGATGTACTGGAGCTTAAGCAGGGAAAAACTACCAGAACAATATCGGAGAGGAAAGGAAAAAAGTTTGCTGTGTTTAGACTAGCAAAACAAAAGTAATTTAAAGTAAGAAAAACCAAAACAGTAAGTTTCAGTTTCTGTTTGCTTAAAAATCTAATGTCTGTAAAGTTTGGGGAAAGAGCTATGTTTGAAGAACAGCTGTCTGATCCATTGATTTATTCTGACCAGTAGGCTTCAGTCTGAAGAAACTGCTGAGTGGCCCCAGAGATGCAACTGCTCATTATAGTGCTTAGAGTTTGTGTTCTAGTCACAAGTCTTAATATGGAGGGTTTATAAACTGCCCAACTCCTGCGGACTGTGTTTAAAAGTGAAAACCACAAGATGGTGCTGACACTCCTTACCGTGGTCACAATGCATTATGCAAGACTCAGCAGAAAATGCAGTGGCCTGGATGTAACCAGACAAAATTTCCATGGAGTTCTGTGCATATGAACCTGCAAACAAGTAATAAAGTCAGTGGCTCGCTTTGGTCTACAGTTTGTAATTAAGAAGTAATTTTTAGTAAAAGGTCCTAACGTACACTTAATATTTTGGAGGGAAAGAAGGAAAGGAAGGCAGAAAGAAGGGAATTAGAAAGGTGATGATTATTGCTGAGGTTGTACCCCTTTTTGCTTGGCTTTCAGCTACAGATGGATTGATGAAATTATGAAATTGGGAAGTAAAAAGAAAACACATCTGTGTTGTCTCTGATTAGAATCCTCACTTGAATTTCCATGTTTTTTTAACTGCCAAGAACAAAATCTGCTGTGCCTACAGTGTTGCTGAGTGCTTGTGCTTCTCTGCCTATTTTCTTCTTATTCTTGCACCAAGGCAGGGACCATTTTAGGGGGTTTGTTTGGTATTCTCTGTACAGCATCTTAAAAGAGATAGCCATGAACTGCAGAAACCTGATAGTGAGCTCCTAGTAAGGTTTATAAAGAAGAAAAATACTATTTGCAAAAATGTTACTTGGCATCTCTGAAGTCAGTTGAACCTAAGAAACAATGCAGCCCAGTTGACAACTGCATAAACTTATCTCACTGCCCTGAGAACCGTCTGCCTTCCCCACTGTCCTATCCTATCTGCTGACAAAAGCATCATGTCTCTGTTCCTTAATCATTGTGGCCATGAAGAGGAGAGATTTATCCTTCTCAATTCTTTCATTCAGCCTCCAGTAGAATCTTCTAGTGTTGTGAATGGCAACGTTCACTACTTCTCTCAAAATTAGGAGGTTTGTTACAGAATGCCTTTCTTCCAGTGCTGTGTCATCTTTTGTTCCTGAAATGCAGTTGTATGCATTTTACCCTGAATAAAATGAGACTTAATGTGTTTAAGTTTAAACCTGAAATGGCTAAAAAGCATACTGCATTCAATAACTATGATAAATTAGGACTTTACAAAGAATGTTCTTGCTGAGTCTTGGAACAGAGAGTGCCTTTAAATCTATATTTCTAAACATGCTTAATGTACTTAATGAGTTTCAAGGTTCTGGCTACCAGTAGAATTGCTTTTATGATTCAAAGATGTGCAATATTGTTTACTCAAAATTCTGGCTTACATTAAGTGCACAGACTGTTCTAAAAAACTCATATTTAAAAGGAAGGAGAAAAAAATTTTTGAAACTTCTGTAGGCTTCTGACCTTATTGTAGGATCGAGCATGGAAGCTGCTGAGCTACCTGGTTTTGATCCAGCAAAGCAATGAATTTTCAACTTGAGAGTTGTGCCGTGGAACTCAATTTATCTGCTTCTCTAGTGGTTCTTACCACTTATGAGTGAGAAACCAAAATTTTCCTAAGAACAATGAGCTGGTAGTTTCTGTTATAATGTATTCAGAAATGCCAGCCAGCAATGATTGTGAAGGCATTTAACACGGGCAATGCTGGCACATACCTCCTGTGGTGTTGTATCAATGTGCTTCAGCCTTGTCTTTAGAGAGCATCTTTAGAACTGGAAGGGCATTTACTCTCCCGTGTTCTCTGTCTGCTAATTTTGAAACTAACTGCAAGACCTGGTGTTTCTTTTTACCTACAATATGGATATTTGCCCTTTTTGCTGTTCTGAGGTTGGCACATTATTACACGAATTTAAACACGAATCTGGTGCTATCACTGTTTGCTTATTGCTGGTGCTTCAAATTAACTTAAACTCAGGAGGGACTGTAGTACACAGTCTCTTCCTCAAATTGCCACTTAGCTAACACAGACTTGGATGTATAACTTTTCATTATTCTTGGCTGCCTTATTCTTTCTTGAATACATTTCTGCAATGTCCGTTGGCAACAGTTGGGGCAATAAGATTTGTTTTGAATGTCAGATTTCATGTAGACTCTTTTTATCTGGGCAATATTTGGTTTTGTATGCTAGTCACTTAATGCAGAAGGGTTAATGCAGGGTTAGGATGGTTAGGAGGTCAGTAATTGAAGACCTGCTTTTTAGCTAAGGAAGTCTCTATAGCACCCTTCCAATTGCAGACTTCTAGCGATAGAGAGTCTTCTAGGCTTAGTGCAAGAAGGAAATGTTTAATTAACTCTTTAAGTCTAACAGGGGTTTCCTGATGCAGTGCAAAACAACAGTCTGTTTCACTCTCCTGTCAATGACACACCTTTCACTGTGGACAGTGTACTTATCTTGCATGTTTTATGACCAAAATACTAGTGTATAGTAAAAGTTAAGCATCAAATTATTATTTATCTTCTTGTTAACATTACAGAATCAAAATAAGACATTTCCCAACTTTATTTCCAGAGAAAGTAGGTGTTTAACAATAGAATTCTTTTTATTTTCTTGCTCCTTAGAGAATATAGCACTGTTAAACCTTGAAGTGTTGTATCTGTAAGTAACTGATATATCCATGAGCAGGAAAAACTATTAAAAAAAAAAAGAACTTTCTATTAAATCTCCTTTTGACAGTCATGTTAAAGAGGGTAAACCAGAAAAAAACCCTGGCAGCTGATGTGTTTTCTTTATGGTTTTCCAACAGTTTTTTAATGAGATGTTTCATTTTTATATGGATAAAGAAGTCTTGGTCCTTTGAAAGAGAAAGGACATCTCAAGAGTTTCAGATGTTAGGAGGGAAGCATTCACATGTAGCACTGCAGTACAAGACTGAGAGACTGAGAGCTGTATAATTAAAATGGAATGAACTGTGCACAATAGCTCCAGTAAAGGCCTTATTTATTTTCTTCCTGTCTTTAAAGCTTTGTTTAAGGTAGGCAGACTTTGCATTCTATCACTCCCCTCACTGAAAGAAGGATGATCAAGTTCCAGAAAAAAAGTCTGGCCTTACCAATTTGAAAAATGCAATCCTGTCTACTCTTCCGTCTACTGTATTTCCTTCTTTTTGCTCCCTTTTTCCTTGCATTTTTACATTTCTTCCTCTTGAGTCATCCCCTAATTATTCATCGCATACCTCTGAAAATCTCTTCCTATTTTCCTCCTCTTTCCTGCACAGCTTCCAACACCAATCCTCTGTTTCTATACTGGGTAAGCAGGGGGCTTATTTGGCACTTGCTGATCTAGTGTCCAGTAGATTATCTGCTGCTTTGTGCTTGTGTCTGATCGCTTTTAATATTTTGATGGCATGTATGTCTAAGCAATGTCTTTTTGTTGAGAAGACCAAATAGTATTTATTGTGAAGGGGGAAAAAACTTGGGCAGAGCTCTAAACTCTACTGACATGCTCCTAGTTTAATCCTAATTACCATATGGCAGGAGCCTCCTTAATTCTGAGTTTTAGCTTGAAATTCAGGACTTTGTTTAAACTCTGTTGTAAATAGTGGAAAGACCCACCTGTGCTGCAGCATAAAGTGTTTGATCCCAGGATAAAATTTTATACAAATATAGTATAATTTGTTTACACATATCTTGGAAGCACTACCCTGCTGCCTCCTGTCAGTCCACGTGTTTAACCTTTGTTATTCCTGTGCTTATAGAAAAAGCCTTATTTTGCTATTGTACAGCTGATCTCTCACTGCTCTGTCTGTGCTTCCTTTTGTCCCTTGTTTCCTACCTCATTTTTTGCCCTTCTTTCCTGGAAATAAAGCTGCAGAAATCCCCTGAAATGGGTACTTATTCCTTATTGTCTGCATAGAAAAAAATAAATAATACACATAACAGATACCACTCTGAGGTTACAGAAGTATTTACTGCTTTGCAAATGACAAGTTCTCAAAGCCCAGTCATCTTTCCACATCATGACTAACAACTGCAAACATACCTCATGCACAAATGCCTACATACTTCTTTCTTATTCTTTAAAGTACTTCCCCAGGGTGCCTCTTTCTACCTTGCCAAAAATACTGTCATTCACATCCTTGAAAAACTTCAGCCGTTAAGGTGAAAATATTGCAGAGTGAAAATATGTTATTGGAGATTAAGTTTGAGGGAGAATGGAAAGTGTTACTGCAGCTCTATGCATAAAGATAAGAAAATATGCTGCACCTCAAGCTTGCTGAAAACAGGCTTTTACTATATTTTTTCCCTAGGCAGATATCACACTGTGCCATTCTGTGGACAGTAGGCAAGGGAGAAAGAAACAGAAAGGTGGAGACATTATGCAACTATTCTGCGTGGTCACAAGGGTAGTGTGACCATGATCTAGATGATCTCTGGATGATCTTCTGGTTAGCAGATTAAACAAAGTATTTCTCTTCTGTTATTAGTATGACTGATAGTTTAGAACCTGTATAAGTAAACATCTTCTGTTACACTAAAATAAAAGGCATCTTTGGCAGAAATTATGAGCAATGAAGCTGTAACAGTAAAAATTTGTATATTTTACTGTTTTGAGTTATATAATCGCCTTGAACCAAGACAATAAGAGGGTGAGGATGAAATGAAATGAAATGAGTCATTGTTAAAAATAGGATGTGGGTTTGAATTAGATGTTGAGTGTGCTGGGCAGCTGAATAGAGGATGAAATTTGCAGTGAGAAATAGACTGTGCCTACACTATATAAATGTTGAATACTATGTAAACGTATAGTGATTAGGTTTACTGGTGATTTTAGCTAAATACAGGCTGGGCATTGTGTGTATTGTTACAGCTGATACTGCAGGGACAAGAAAGGCATCTGACCAGTCCATTGATAGGTGTTTCCTCCTGTGCAAGGAGATGAGGCACACCACCGTTTAATCTTTCTTTATATTGAATATCATGAGTAGCAAGTGAGGAAATGACTGTATAAGCCAAGTGGAAATCACAAAATTAAAAAGCAGCTATTTTGGTATATATAGGAAATCATGAGCTCAACTCTTTTTTAAGTTATATCTACTTAGAATGGAGTTTCTCTTAGGGCCAGGAGGATGCGAAGGTTCAGTTTATGTGGCGAGGGAAGAAGCGATCACTTTTAATGATAAAGATGGCAGAAATTATGTCCTCTGACTATTGCTGGGAACACAATACTTTACCAAGTGGACTAGAAGAACTTCTAGTCTCATCCAGCATGGCAAATTTTAGGATATGTTCCTAGACAGTATAAAGATGGTGCTTATTGAGCTTGAGCAGTGGTTTACCTCTTGTCACTATCAACCACATGGCTTAAAAAAATTCTTGGATGAACATTTTCATCAAAGTAGAGTAGCTGCTAGTAACTGTGGTGGATGGGTGAGCTTTACATAAAAGGAACCATGCATTATGCTGGTGCTGTGTGGGCATCTAAGTCCTCCGCTTGGTTTAGATACTGCAGGGGAAAAAAAGTTCACATTTCTCTGAGCTTACTTTCCACCCTAATTTTGGGGATGGGTGACATTAAAGAGCAAGGTTTTTAAAAAATAAACCCACCCAGCAGAGGATGTGCTGGTCACCGTGGAAACCAGGCTTTTGATGAAGAGGTTGTATATTTGATAATACTTTGTACTGAGTTGTGATTACAATGAAGGTCCACGTTATTTTTTCAAATTCTTCAACATCCTCTTTACTCTATAGTTTACTTTTTAGAAGATAGAAAAGAAGAAATTGCAAATATATTTGCTTTTACAGTACAGAAAAATACTTATTTCAGCAAAATAGAAACCCATTTAGCTGAAACAAGGTTTTTAATTAGTGCTAGGACATGAAAATAAAAGTGATGGCAAAGGAATTCAATACTTAACAAATCTATCAACATGCATCAAGCTTAAAGGCCAATTGTTTCAAAGAATATGTGGAAAATTCTGTGAATAAAGCAATGGCTAAAACTGGACATTTGCAGAAATAATGTCTCTGCGTTTGTAAACATCCAGACATTCAGCACAGTCTCATGATCTTAGTGAAGTTATTCCTGCACACTCTGGGCTCTTAGTCCAGAAACACTTTCTTCGTATAACTTAGCAACCTTGAATTTTGTGGTATGTTAGAAGTTTTTATTAAAAATATTAAAATTCTGTCAGTCAAGGTTTTTTGGAGCTCAGGTATATGAATTAGGCAGTGAATATTTGAAAGCTGAACCAAAAGAACCTTTAATGACTGAATAAAGATGGTTTTAAGCAAAAATCTGGGAATTGCCTCATTTAAGCTTCAGTAAAACAGCTTCTGAGACACTTCAGAATAACATCAGATAAGATTATCTTCATATAAACGGGAAACTCTCATTTAATGGGCTTATGTATATAGGAGAACTGATACAGGGCTGAGGTAGTTTCAGTGCATATTTTTGGGTGCAGTCATTTTATTGTCTGCAGTTCCACGAGCACAGTGATACTGCTCTTGCATTATGAACGCACTGTTCACTCTTGTTTTGAGCAAGTTATTAACTCAATGTTAAAGTATAGTAAATCCACCTCTGAAAAAAAGTAAATGTAAATTTTCATGCACAACAACCTGACTGATAATATATGTATTTCTGTTTAAATAAGAAATTTTTATTATCAGCTGTTATCAATAAATTCTTTACCAAAGTTTATTGAATTTATATATTACTATAGTTTCAGTATGATACTTTTTAGTGTGTTATTTCCTGATCATGAGATAATGTTGCTGATCAGAACTGCATCTACATTGACAATATCCTGTGGACTTTCAAAGTCTCATCTTCCTTCTTTAGCTGTGGAAAGTACTCTAAGATTTTGCTGTGTTATTCTTTTGAAGTTGACAGTGACTGTTAAAGTTCTGTAGAATGACTTGCATGAGTGACCTCTATCTCAAGAGAAATCAGACACGTTTTTGCCTTTTATTGATAGAATCTGTTTTTTTAGCAGAAGGTTATAGGACCTTGTTTCCTAATTCTTCAACATATCTGTATGAGTCTCAGGCATATACAGAAGAAAGTTTGGCTCAGAGAAAAAAAGCTTCATTTTTTGGTTTCAGGCATACTGCTTAAAATTCTCTTTGGCAACTGAGGACACTTGACATAGATTGCTGAAAGGCTTAATAGATGTATTTTATTGTTAATGATTGTATAACACTGACTTAGGTTTCATTCTGAAACAATTTAAAGATGCATAACCCTTCAAGCATGTCAGTTGTCTAGAAATTGCTTACATGTATGATTATTTGCAGGTTTGATATTTCGTTTAAAATATTATACTTGTTTCAATATTTATATGATAAATAAACATTTGACTCTGCAGATCCTGTGCATATCTGTCTTTAAAAACATAAAAACATCTCTCCAGCTCTGTATGCAATAGTTAGCTTTACAAAAATATTTGTTTTGTTGCATTTAAGATGCTTATTTTTGTGTTAAATTCATGCATTTCTTTCAATCTGTTCCTCACTTATACAAAGTAAAGATACTCTTGCTTTCCACAGTGCACTTATTTACTAAACTTAGAATTTTCTATGATGGTGACAAATGTATTAATTTAATAAGCTGGGCTAATTTTCTATATTAATATGTCTTTATACAGAGCATTTTTGGGAAAAATAAATGGTTAATCAGTGCAAATGTGTTAGTAAACCAGTCTGAAAATACTAATATCTGATTATTCATGTTTACTTTATTTAAAGTTATTTGAACAGTTTTTTTCTTTTCTAACCAAATTAAAACATAGGCATACATAAGGTCTAGGCCTTACATTCAACCCTCTGAAGAGGCCCTACATTTTCTTAGACAAAAAAGGTAACTAATCATAAATAATGCTGAGACCATTATGGATGATCTAGCAAAATATTTTAACTAATGTGTGGGGTTTTTTTAGCATGTGAGTAGTACTTTTATTTCTGTGGTTCTTTTGTGTGCTTTAGGATTAATGTTCAAATGTTTTAATTGATTAGGTCTTGAATGCTCAGGATCTTGGTTGATGCCCCTCCAGCAAAGACATTTGGTTCTCTGCACAAACAGCCTCTGATTGCACCTTAGGTAGTTGTAAGGAAACTCGTCAGTAGGAGACTTCTGGAAGGTTTTATTTATAAAAATTGGTTTTGCAGCTTAAGTAATGAAAGAGTTTAGTCTGCATTGAAATAAAAATGAAGTCCTTTACTCATGTTACAGCTTTTTGCCAAGAGCATGGACTTAACAGTCTCAATGCACTAATTCTTAAGAAACTTTGGCGTTCTGTAATAGTGTGTACCTGCAGAAACATCCACATGTATTTAAAAATCTGGAAGTCTTCTGATGACTGAGTTCCACTTTGAGACTTCAGAAAGTTTTTTTTCTTCATTTTATTTTTTTAAAACTTTCAGCTGAAAAACTCTGTGCTTGACTCCCCTGTGTGTGGAAGGAGGTGTGCTGAGGAACTTAATCTGTACTAGAAGTACAAATTTATCTGAGTTGTGATTTGGCAGGAGACGTGGAAGGCTTCTTTTCCATGCCAGACATGTCTCTTATGTTTTTATTCTGCAATGTGTTTGGTCCCCATGGGGAGTTGCAAGTAGACTGAAAATGGAAATTTTTTTAAGGTAAGCATTGACAAACATTCCTGGTGGTTTGTTATTTATGAAAAAGTGAGATGGTCCTGAAGGTATTGCAAGTACCTCAAAAGCTACCTAAGCTTGGAGAAATGAAGTAGAGAGCACAATGGCACTCTGTGATCAGAGGGGCTGCAGGGACAGGAGGGACCTCACTCATGTGCTTTCATAATCTGGAGTCTGGGGATAAAACTTGGAAAATGGTGGCTCCACTTGTTGAGGAACATGAAGCCAAGAGCGGCTTTGCTGCTTGTTAAGAAAGCAGATGAGAACAACAAAAAAAGAAAGGCAGGAAGCTGTGAACAAATGCAGGTATGGCACCTGGAAGGCTCTATCTGGGCAGGAGTTAGGTGGTTTGGTGCAGCACTCCTCAGGATGCCTGCAGGGCTCAGTTCTAGTGGGCTACAGCTGCCCCATTTTTTCCCCCTTACAGCAAAAAAGGTGCTTCGGGGAGTTTCAAGTGACAGCTCAGGAGAGGTTCTGTCATCTTATAAAACAGGTTTTGGTTCTTTTGTTCTTCTCTACAACTTTGTCCTCAGAGACAAGCTTCTGGCTCTGACAGAGTAAATTTGTACTGCTTTCACCTTTTCAATCTTGCTATTAAAAATGAATCCCAATGAAGCTGGCAAACTTAATGTATGTTACTCCTCCAATTAGAATCTGTGTGTATAGGCAGCCACTTGGGAGGTGAAAAGGATGCCTCCTGCTAAGCTGCAAGGACAGTTTAAGGACTGGTATCGTGAGAGGTCTAGTTACAGGGGGAAATCTTCCTATCTGGCATAAACTAGTGTGTCCCCACAAGCAGAGGATGTGGAAAACCAGCTCAAGCCTTCCTTGGCTGCCTTATGTTATGTTTGAAATAGGTGGTGTAGAAGCTGTAATGGCTTAGCTTCCATGCTGAAAGCTTTGATTTTTATGCTGAGGAGACACTTGTGCTGTTTTGGCACTGGCATTGTGGTCTCTTTAGTGGAGTTTGTGGCTTGTGACCCCTTTGTCCTTGAGAAAGCACTATTGCCTCAGTAGAGGCAGAGTGGCCATGGAGGTAGGCACGACAGGATGTACCATGCAGGAGGAGGAGTAGCAGCACTTTTTGAGATGACCCAAGACTGGCACTGCTATGATGAAAGCTACAGGTTGATCCATGACAACCTCCTTCAGCTTGCTCCCACACCTGCCCAGACAGAGATAGCAAAACCACACCATTGGATGCAAGTGCGTGGAAGGGGCAGAAAGCTCAGCTCAACCAAAGGAGAGAATATGGACCTTGGGTTTTGCTCATGGTGCTCATGGTGTTGGTCTCCCAGTCACCTTCCTCACTGACCTGACTTGATGACAGAGGGTTGTTCTGTAATTGCTTTGGTCAAATACAGGCTAGGATCAGAAAATCAAGATATTTCATCTAGTCAGGAATTTATCACCTGATCTAGCACCTCTGAAGGGGAAACCAGTGATAAATTAGAAGATACTGGAGAGCAAAACCCATCTCACTTTCTCCTAACCTACTCTGTAGTGGCAGCAGTCAGGGCAGCATGGCCCCACATCATCTTGGGGACATGTGAATGCGTCAATGTAAGTTGCTTTTCTGACTTCAACTGTGTGCTGAGTCTGACTCCCTTTAAACTTAACAATGTGATTTTCTGAGTCTATGGCTAAGAGACTAATGGTTCTGCTGCATTATGGAAATTTAACAAAATCTTCTCTTCTGAGGCCCAGGCAATAAAATCATAGAAATGTGAGGAAGGAAGGTGAAAGGAAAAAAAGAAAAAAGAGCTTTTACTATAAAGTTGGTATTAATAATTTGTTTGCTTTATTTTCTGCATGTCATAAATTATTTCAGTTGATTGATCAGTCTCATTTGGTGTTCCATATGTGTAGGTGAAAAATTATCTCTTTTCTGGCTTATCATTACTTCTTGCTGTACAGTTACTTGTGGCAATTATTTTTTCCTAAGTCACTTCCTTCCTGATGGTCTTTGTTTAGTGTGGAGATAGCCATTAATGTGAACAAACAAACAATTACTTCTTCCAGGGCCTCACTAGCACTCAGATTCAAAGCTCTCAAGTATAAAAATGAGGAAAAAACCCAGGCAACATTATAAAATTTATGTTCTGAATCTGTGGCTTTAGGAAGCAAGGAATGCGTCAAAAAGTCAATATAGAGAATAAGTTAGTTTTGAAGAGCCTTTCTCAGATTAAGACAGCAAAAAAGAACCAGAGCAAGACTGGATACAAAACATATTCCTGCTTTCAGGGCTGTCTTCAAATGATGTTTCACTTCAGGCGATGATAATATTTAAGCTAATAAAATGTAAGTACAAATGGCAGTTAATACTTCCAAGTGTGCACTGGTCAGTGTAGTGGTTTTGATTTTAGACTCTCCTT
>VZRE01016292.1:0-23399 GCA_013396775.1 Cephalopterus ornatus | reverse complement strand
GGCCTCAGCTCTAAGTCCTTCCCCTGCTCTCGGGGGAGAGTGGGGGAGGATCCTCTCCCCCTCCTGCTGCACTGACCTTGGTGCCTACATTGTTGTTCTCAAATTCTCCTCTGCTCTTCCCAGGCTGGAATTTCTTCTGCACAACAATCTCCTCTGTTCTTAAATATGTTATCACAGAATACAATGCTAATTGGCTCAGCCTTGGCCAGCAGCAGGAAGTCCCTCCTGGAGCAGGCTATCACTGGCTCTTCATAGGACAGCAGAAGCTTCTAGCAGCTTCTAACAGAAGCTACCCCTATAGCCCTCCCTTGCTACCAAAATCCAACCACATAAACCCACGACACCATCTTGCAGACCACCCATGCAATCTATGTTGACATATTAGACATGCAGTCTCTGTACGATTCCTTTTACTTAGTTCTCAAGTATAAACCTCTCTTAGAAGGAACTTTGCTTTCCTGCAGTGGAAGCCATTTTAACACAAACGTTCTAGTTGGGATTTAAATATTTAACTTCATGTGTACAAGCAATTCGAAGAATTGAAACTTTGATTTCTATTTGGAATTTTATACCACTTATTATGATTTGTGGGTTTAAAACAGAATACTTTTGTGGGCATATGTCATATACCATGTATTTTATCTTACCCATGTCAGTTTTGTTTCCTTCTTAAGCAGCAGTCACCTCTGACTCCTAACCTGCTAATACTTAGGAGTCAGTAGGTCTTGCACTTTTGTCCTTTAGAGGAGTTCTGATAGCTTGTCTGGTTCAGTTCCCTGAAATTCCTTTTGTAAGATAAACCCTGACTGAAATATGAACAACGTAAATGAAGCTGTGATTTTAAAAACATCTTTTCAGGTGGGTGTTTCAGCCTGTGGCTTAATAACTACACCACAAAGGCAAAGTCAGGTTGAACAACTGTACTGGGGGCTTCTACAGAGTTCACTGAATGATTAATCTTTCTTAATCACCAGCTGAAAATAATACAGAGCTCTTTTCGTTCACGGAATTAGGCAACATTTTTGGTCATTAGAGAACGGTTCTAGTGACTACATCTGTTAATGACCATCTTGCTATATAAACAATTTATGAGTTTATTTGCTTAGGCTGAAGTAGAAAACCATTGTGTACAAACACTGATGGATAATGTTCAAAATGACTTCTAATTGGGAAGACCATCTCATTGGATATTTCGTTTTGCCCTTGTGAATATAAACATGCTTCCACAGTCTCATTTGCTTCACCTATCATTAAAAAAAACTTGCTAGTTTTAATTAGTAAAATCCATTTTAAGGTCCACAGGAGGTAAATTATTTTTAAAATTAGTTTTTATTTTATTAGTCAGGTTGTGTGGTGTCAAAACTGTGTTGGAGTCAGTGGCACTTCATTTGACCTTATTAATATTGACACAATCACTCTATGTGTTGGCTCAGTATGACACCATTAACCCTCAGAGACTAAAAAGACAATAGGCAATTTTTAACTAACTACTTTAGAATAAATTCTTACTGTGTGTTTTATTTCTTACTAGCTTTATTTCTGGAGAAAGAGAATGTAAGGACCAATTTAATTAATTTATTGCCTGAAAATCAGAGGAGAAACATCTGGAATCAGATGTGTTATGTATATCCTTCCAGAAACTTTGGCCAGTGCATGTGACTCTCAGATGCAGTAAAAGAAAGGAGTTTGCATAAAGCAATACTGGTTGCTTTAGTATACAAAAATAATATGAGGGTAGAGTGAACCTTTTTAATTGTACCTATATTGTTTAGGAGGTCATTAGTCTCCCATGTCATACACATGATCTTGAAAGTTTATCCTTGCTATCCTGCAGTTTTCCTCCTGGGATTGTCAAGTACTTGAGTAGGATGCTAATTTGTAACTCAAAATACTAGAAAGTCAGGGAATTTTGTACTATTTCTGTTCAAGCACTAGCTTTCTTTAGCAAATCTGACATTTTCTTTGCAGTTGAACCACAATGATGAAGGAAATTCTAATGATAGATAAATCAATTTTCATTTCTACTCTATATACTTACTAATAAATATACTAGTGAGATCATTACAATCACTATTTTAGGTCCCTTCACCCTTGCTGAAAATTCTGCATTTTTGCATATCAGTTCCATAAAGGTGTTTCCAGACTGTTGCCTTATGATAGGTTAAACTCAGAGAGATACAGTGTGAGGTGATATTATAAAGCTGAACAGTCTTGGACTGTTCATCATGAACCTGGCAGGCAGGCATTATTTTCATGACATGACAGTAGAGTGAAGTTGATAGCAAAGGAAAGTAATGAAAATTACTTATTACTTACTGAAAATTCTATATGTGCTGGGGCAAACCCATGATCTGAGGTCACCTCTGCAATGGAGAGTAGAAATTAGGGGATGGTTTTGTTTAATATTACATGCCAAGCCACTAATGGACTAATTAAGCAAATGAACAAAACAACTAGAGTGGTTATTTATGCTACAGACTTTGATGGGGCCCAGCCATGAGTACAGTTTTAGGGGATTTAATACATATCCTACTAATTCTTGATGGCATTGTACAGATAGCAAGGAAATGATGTTTCACTTGAATAGGATAACAGAGCTTCAAAGTGAAATCTAGAGCGTCCTTAGTGTTAAGGAGAAAGAAGCAGGGGGAGAGAACAGCAGTGAATAGTGTATGGAGGTACATCTATAAATTCACTTTTCTTGAGCCAAGTAACAACCCCTCCCTCACCTGCTACCTCTTCATGCTTTTCAATCACTGTAAAGAAGTGATTTAATGCCACATTTGAAAAATACTGGTGTGTCCTCAGCTCACTGGGGTGACTCATTTACATCTTTCTCCTGTTGAGCCCTACTAAAACAATTATTTCTTAATATTGTCAAGGGACAACATTTTAAGATGTGATATGTCAGTCTCTGCAGTGTTTTAGTATTTGTTGTGACTGAAGTGTCACTTGGCCAATATTTGCTCTCTATCACAGTGGTACAAATCAAGGGGACACAAAGATCACAGATCAGTCGTAGTGCCATATACTGCAATGTGTCCCAACTGTTCATGAATACCTTCTCTGTGATCTGGCTTCCATGCTCAAGTCTTTTCCATAATGAGAATATGCTCTGAGAAAGACACCTGCTGCTTTTGAACACTTGCATGGCTTGAATCAGCTTTCATTTGGCATCTTTGTAGCAGTAACTGGCTTTCTCTATATTGGAGGTTAAGCATTGCTTCTCAAAGTGTTTCTAAAAGTAACCCCAAGTGATTTGCAATTTGTGTCTTCATTTCTCTCTTTCTTACAGATATATTGATGAAGCTCACCAGAGCCAAACACAACACTATAATATTTTCCTTTTTTTTACAGAATTATGTTTTGGGGCTACTTCTGTTGAATATGCACCACAAGCACTGAGAAATAAGCAGCCTATTTGTAAAATACTAATGAAGGCCTGGTTTACACTATTAGAAATTTTGCCTCAACATGAAATTTGAATCCACTATTAGAGGAAAGAAACCAAAATCCCTTTTGTGTTCAAAAGTATTAGCACCTCCTGTACTCTCTCATGCACTGGCATTTTGATAAATGGCCATATTTGTCTCTATAAAAGGCTGGAATGATGTCACTAATCGCTGCACTGCAGCATTTTAATTTTAAAATTTCTCCAAAGAGTTAACTATTTCTAAAAGTCTTTGCAAAAGTATATTACTTTCTGCCAAAATCACTTTGAGATATCTTTATACATAATATCACATTTCAACTTCTGCTATGTCATAATATGACTAAAAAGTTGAATGTTTTGAAATATTTTCTCCTATACTGTCTCTCTTGGTCAAACTTCTGCCACTGCACACCAGTGCAATGAGACATCCGTTTCCTGTATGTCAAATGGCTGTCTATCAAACATGACTTTTCAAAAAATTTTTTCGAATGTCTACAGTTACAGATTTCTTTCTGCTTTTCCTTTTTAGGCCAGTAGAATTACTGCATTATAAACCCACTGCCGCTGCATAAATGTATACATATTTTTTTCTCTATTGCTTTTTATTGCTCCAACAATACGCAAAGACTGTTCTTGTCTTGTAGCCACAGTTAGATTTAACAAAACCCAAACATTTTTATCTGAGTCCTTTCAGTTCTATCAACAATTGCCTTTGAGTCTCTGCAACACTCTTACTTGATGCTCTCCAATAGAGCTTAGCAGTCTTTTTAGTTTGCTTTGTAATGTCACCATTACTTTCCTCAGTACTTTCCTACTAGTGTAACATTTGAGTTCATTTTTATGGTTTGTTTTCCTGGAACAAACCCAAACCCTTCAAATACAGTCTGGTATGTTGTAAACATGTCAGCATTCACTTCTTCCTGCTTTACAATATTGACTCTACATTTATGCTTGTTACTACTGGCACACCAAGAATTGCTTATAAGCCAAACACCACAGTGTGAAATAAGTGTTTGCTTCTGTTCTCTCCTTATAGAAAGCACAGTTCAAGTTAAATTTCCCAGATGCTTGCCTTTCCATATATGAAAAAAAGACCTAATGCTGAGTAGGGTTGTGTAGCAGTGATTCTTGGCAAAGTCTCAGTGGTCTGCTCCTCCTTTGAAGTGTCACAAACAAGCACATTTATAATTATCACACTTGTCTTCTCTTACAATCACTGCATATTTTTGATAAACAGTTACATTGGCTAGATTTCTAGCAATTAAATTCAAACCCCAAACATTGTGTGAAGAGCGTTTTTTTCACCATCTGTTGCACTCTCTCATGTGTCAGTTGTGCAATTCTGGTGAACTTTTATGTATAACTTCCTGCTTCAAACCATAATTGGACTTCATCCTCTTTCTCCCCTCCCACCATTTGGTGCAAAGCACTGAAATGAGGACTGGAGGTCAGCATTACGGCAAGTCTGAAGATGTTCTTTATTTTTCATAGAGTAGATTTACAAACAAGACTGTGATGATTTTCCCTATATATTACAGAATATGTATTCGATTTCCTCTTGTAACAAGAATAGGTTCTTAGGGGTTACTGTCCTCTGCTGATGCTTAGGGCATGTTTTGACCACAATGACTTGTCTTGCAATGATTTCCTAAAGACTTGCACACAACAGAATGATTTACATCACATTTAAACTTAGAGACTACTTTCAGGTGGCTTCATATGCATCAGTAATTGAACTATATTTATTTTCTGCAGTGCAAAAAAAAGAGAAAAAAACACAAAACACTTTTTATCTGCAGTGCTCTCAGACACTTCTTATATTTACCACAATAAATCTGCCTCCAATCAATGCAAAATGCTTTTTATTAAAAATATCTGCTTCTTTTAAAACACTGACAGATTTTCTTCTGCCACATGGAGAAATAACATCACATATTTTTTTCTGGAGCATGTAATGCTTGTATGAAATTTTTGCTGCTGCACAGGGAGTCTTGGTTTTATATCTGCACAAGCAAAACAGCGCTGCTGAGTGACACACAATCAGACATGAATTTTCTAAGCATGATGGGTAGAGTGAGTGGATTGCAGTTCCTCCTCTAAGGTTTCTATTCTAAAATACACTCACACACTTCACACTCACATGAACCAGCAGCTGCCCCACAGTCCAGCACAGCCCAGTCCAGCACAGGAGCTCAGCACACTCAGGCCAACAGCTGGACAGGTGACTTCTAGACATCGTGGCTGCAGTGCAGGCTTTGCCTTGATACAGTGTTGGACACCTGTGGACCTGTGTCCATAGCGGAACAACTATTGCTTTTGCAATTGTGTTGCATGTCAGGTAGTCGGCATGCACTGATGACATGGCTTTGGGCCCGTCTCTGTGACTCTCTCCTCATCTAAGGCCAGGTAGCAGCTGTCACCAGGGTTTTTCTCATCTGCTATTTCTCTGCTCCAGATGTCACACAACTGTGAAGTTTGCAGCGGTTATGTGACAGATTTTGTCAGCAGCTACTTCATTTTTCAGCTCCCCTTTCAATCATCTAATGAATTAGAAATTAATATAGTGCAAGTCTCCTTTTCTCAAGCCTTCAGGTAGGCTTTGCTTCAGCAGCTGCTGTATTTCTTACTTTGTGTAGAAGTTTGTCCTGAGCTTGACTTCCTTGATGACCTAGGCTGTCAATTATTGCACTCTGCTTTTGTAATTGGGTATCAAACTTTATTAGTGCATTTTAAATAAAATGGGCCCTTGCATTCGATCATCTTGGTTTCTTAAATAAATGTGTGGGACCTCTCAGTAGGTACATAGATACTTGATCTGTTTCATATATCATCTTTATTAAAAGTATTTTAACCATGAATACTTTTTTTTTCATACGGGCAAGAACACCTTTATTATAGACTTATTGATACAATAATCAATTATTATTTTTGCCACTGTTCTCTTAGAGAATCACGAACCCCCTTCCTTAACCTAGAATATGTGAATGGCAAAAAAAGAAGTGGAGGATGGTAGCATTTCCAATCTTACCTAATTTCATAGCTTGAAAACTATAGCAAAGCAGCTCTGGCTACTTCCATCTAGTGAATGCATATGAAATACAATTAGACATTTCTCAGCTTGGAGGAAGGATGTGATCATAATTGCAAACAAAAAGACCACTTGAGATGTGTAATCTGACCTTTATGATGTGCCAGATTAATTTTTGCTATTATCTTAATCAGAAAAAGACAGCTTTTTTAATAATTAATTAAATGTTTTGCTAATGAATGGTTCATTATAAATGTATTTGGTTACTCTCAGTAATGATGTAATAAGAATCTGGGACTTTGAGGGGGTAGGGAGTAGGGCAAGGTAGTGTTTTAAAGTGTATTTAATATCCTATACAATACAAATCACAAGTAATCCCCTAAATACCAAATACACTGCTGTTTAACTTTGTCTGTGCTTTATTAATTGCTGTACTTTCAGTAACCTTATAAATGTTTCATTGTATCTGAAATATACATTCATTATGCAATAAATGATTGAAGCTCAATAATGCATGTTCCTTTAAGCATAATTTATGATTTGCCTTGGCAGGCTAATACCTGGAAACTGTTTGCTGCTTCTGCCGAAAAGTGCATAAATTCTGAAAAAAAAAAAAAAGAAAGAAAAAAAGTCATATGGTTAAAATATGTAATTGCATATCCAATGGGCAAATGGGCATTTTGGTTAAGCTGAGAAAAGTAAACCTCAAAATCTTGTAATACACATTCTGTCTAACTTTTTCTAAGCATCACTGATTTCACAGGTCTCCTGAACAAAGTTCTTTTCCAGCTTTCCTGTGGGAGAATTCTAAGTTTAGAGCTGGTGTAAGCATTTCAAATACGTAGTGCATTCCACTTGAAAATCTTGGTGACAGCTGAAGCAGAAGGAAACGTGTAGATAGTCATTAATGACTGTGACTGAAGTATGACATCAAAGTGGTCCATGCTAGAGTAACAATAAAAGTACAGGGTTTTGACAGGTAGTTTCCCTATTGCAAATAATGCTCATAAGATCATTCAGAATTATTTTAGCTCACTGCAGACTTAACTAACTTTTTAGACCAAAAAAAAAAAAAATCAAAAAATAGCCAGAAAAACAATTATTAAAGGTAACATAGGAAGAAAAGAAAAAGTAGAGTTTCTCTGAAGGGAAAAAGCGAAAGGAATGAAAAGTTGCACATATTTACATTTTAAAGCATATAGAAGAAAAATGAAATAAAGAAACCCTGAAAACTAAAATGAAACACTCCATTGAAAATATTTCAGCTGGAAGAACTCCACATGGGATTTACAACTGATCTGAGTAAAGAGAATGATGCAGAACAGACTAAGGAAACAGACTCTCACAGTACCTGCTTATTTGCCATTTTAGAAAGTGCAGGGCTGACTTTCTGTGCATTGTTCAATGTCTGCATGTTCAAGAGCAGTCTTTGGTGGATGCTCTGTCCTTTCAGGCTTACACCAGGGTGCTTGGCACGTCGACTATCATTATGTTAGTGATGACAGCAATAGCTTACCAGATAACATTTAGTCAGATGCAACTCACTTCCAAGGAAGACACAATTCTTAGGATTCTCAAGGATTACACCAAGTCCTTGGCTAAACTTGTGATACAGAGACATTCACAGCTGGGTGACTTCATTAAACGGTCTTGTCATTTTCTTGTCATGAATCTTAACAATGTCCTAAAAAATAAATTTTTCTAGTATGTCAAGGATGAGAAGGACTGGCATATGCCTGAGTCCTGCTGACAGGCTGCTGCTGTCCCAGTAACGGACTGTAAACCCCATTACTAGTGAGCAGCAGCCAGCTAGGACAGTGGCTGGGAAGCACCTCAGTTTCACATGGAAGAACCTTTTATTAATACATATGTCTAATTACTTACAATTTAGGGTTTGGGGTTTTTTTGTTTGTTTGTTTATGAGCTTACCAAGATGCATTTAACTTACCACTGGATGCATTTATTACACTGAAAAGAATTCAGTGCCTGTTTTTCCTCACTTATCATCTACTTTGATAACTTGTGGCTTGTAAATCCTTAGCTGACTCACTTTAAGCAGACAGAAAATACTAAATATATTTGATTTTGTAAGGAAAATGTTAAAGAATGTTTTTTAATACAAAAAGTTGTTTCTTCCTGTTGCATGAAATGTTTGCTCTTTCAACACGTTTTCCTTAACGATGTGCAGATGACCAGTTCCCTGTCTGGAGCAAGTGGCCTCCGCAGGACCCAGAGCTCATTGCTGATATGGCTGCAGTTCTGAGTTAACAATAAATAAGTTATTTTTCTGTGTAATTGATTGATGGAGCACTTTCATATGTATGTTAAGCCATCAGTGGGAGAAGGATTCCTATACAAGAATATTTCTTATTTTAAGACTCCAAGTCAACACTTGTAGCAGTGCCAATACTTTTCATTAGACGGCTGCTATAACTGGTGAAAATAAAATCTTTCAGATGCATACTACTTCAGGTCATATCTAAGAACAGATCCACATGAGCATAGACTGAGAACCTCTGCTATAGTCTACTTCGTTAGGTGTTACTATTTAGTAGGGTTCCTTTTTGACATTTTTCAATTCAGTTACTATTCATAAAAGTGAAGCCAGTAACCAGAAAGATGAACAGAAAATATATTTTAAGAAGATTGTGTTTTAATTAGAATTGTGTTTTGGAATTTCAGGAAAATTTGACAAAACAGAAATGAATTTGTAAATTAATTTGGTCAGTATGAATCTATGCTTCTGCTAAGAAAGCTGAGAAACTTGAGGCAATTTTATTCACACTGAATAATCCAGCTTGCAACTACTTTAAATAGTCTGGTTCTGTGTGCTGAAAGTAATATTGTTGTATAAACACTTGTACCTAAACAAATTACAAGGCTTAATTCTACTTTATTTAAACTCTTCTATATCCAGAAATGTCCCTGGCTCTATAAGAACTGATCTGAATTTTTGGCAATATTGGGAAAAGGTGCTTCCAAGTACTTTGTGAAGGAAACACAAGTGAATACTTAGTAAAAATTCTTAATATAGTTATCTAAGGAATAGTATGTATATAGATACATAAGGACTCTTGTAGGATATTGTAACTATTCATATTTATTATTTATTATCTTGGGGCTGTGTCATAGTATGTCCTACATGCTTTTACCTTGTCTTGACACAAAAAAACCCCAAAATAGCAGAGGTTGCCATTTCCCTTACAGAAAGCCAATATAATTTAGTACAACAGCACTTTCATTATGTAAAAGATTATATATATATGTATGTCAACTCTTTTCCTTAACAAATGTTCTTTTAATCAAAGTGGGCAAAATTATCATGCCTTCATGATTCTGAAATGCATTTTGGCACTGCACATTATCTCGTGCTTTGTCTGTCCACATATTCCATGTCTCCTTTCTGACTTGCAGTTCGAAGCCCATGACACACATCGTAACAGCTTGCTTCAGGCAGTACAGCAGCCAAGGAAGAAAAAGTCTTACCAGGTGGTATCCTCTCGTGGTATGCAATCTATGGCTGGTGACCAAGCCATGGGATTGAGGCCTGTTCCAGGAAAACCGTTAGGAAACAGAGGTCTTCTCCCACTTGTTTCTTTCACAGTATGTGACAAGACAGGATGTTGTGCCTGTTCAGAAGCTCTAGCAAGACCCCTGCAGTGGAAGGGCTGGGTGGAAACAAAAGGAGCCAATGGTAGGAGTGGCTGAATGAGTTGTACCAAAGGTTCAACTGAAAATTAGAAAAGGTGTGATATAAGTCAAAGAAAAGAAGAATGTAAACATATTTGCCATTCCTGTGTTTGGAATAGGCGTGAGGGGGTGTTTGGGATAGGATATTTTTGCACTTTTTTTGCTGCAAGGGATGATGAGATGAAAAGGGAAGAAATAATGGAGAGATCTCAGGAAGAATTACTATGACATGTTGAGGTTCTCTTTGGGAAGATGAAACAGCAGGGTTGGTGACACTTACAGCTTTCCAGCACTTTCAGTTTTCCAAACCAAGCAACCAAAGGGAAGTATAATACTTAAAGCTCCTTAAAATGATACTTTTGGATTAATTTCTCTGATTCCCAGCTTTTCACATAATTGAACACATTTCATAAGTGGCACCACTAAAAGAAAGTTCATGACATCCATTATATGAAGCACATAGTCCATGCAGATACCTGATTAGACGACTTCTGACCACAGAAGGAAGTATTAAAAAACTGTCCAACTAAATGAGATACTTTACTGTGCCAACTTCAATCTACTGTTTTTTATCAGCGATAATTATAGTCAGCTAATTCCATTAGCTTCTTAAATACATTTTAAGCTACAGTACTTACAAGCTAAGAGCAAGTACTGCCCTTTAATGGAGTTATAATTTTCAGAGCAACCTTTTCATTCTATTAAGGAAAGAATTACTCATTACTTTTGCCATGGATTATTTTACACCAAAAACCAAATAGCACTTTATTTACTTAACAATATCACAGATAACCACAGAATATTCTGAGTTGGAAGGGACTCACAAGGAACTTCAAGTCCAGCTCCTGAGTGAATGGCCCATATAGGGAACAAACCCACAGTCTTGGTGTCATTATCACCATGCTCTAGATCACCAACTGATCTAATCTTAGGGTCACTGTTTGCCATGCATGATAAGATTAAGTAAAATACGAGAAAAAAATAGGTGAAAAGGAACAAAATAGCTTGATATTCAATTCTTAGTAAGGTATAGAAGTCAATGTAATAAGATACTATGATTCCTCCATCACACCAAAATGTAGACAAGGTGCACCTGTAGGCTGTTTTTAAATCCTAGACTGCTATTCAGAGAAGTGCAATTCTCCCCTGTAGTCAGCAACTTGGCAAGTCAGAATCAAATTCAATAATTTGTTCTTTTATTTGGAAAGAGAAAAAGAAATAGGAACCATAAAGCAGAAATGAGGCTGAGCCAAAAAATCTTTATCTGAGTATGCTCACTCTTTAGGGGAGTTTGAAATCTTTACTACTTTAAAAAATCTCACCTATAATACTCTACCTTTTTGATCATACAGGTGTGTGACAATTATACACTATGATTAAACTGTCAGGTGAGAATTGCCTTTAGGAAAATAACTGTACACTTCTGTTGCAATATCCTAAGAGGAAATTCTTGATACATTAATTCAATACAATAGACTATATTGAAAGGTATGTTTCCTTCAAATATTTCCACAGAAGTTAATACTTGCAAAAAAGTGTATTTTCTTCATAGGACTACATGTGTTTCTACCTGATCATTATAGCCATTGCATATACTTATATACAGGTTTAAGTCTCATACCTGCACCACTTGGACATATGACCCAGAATGTCACTTCCTCTGTAATGCAGTGTAGGTTAGAACTTAGAAGAAAGCAAATAGAGAAAGCATTTGAGTGTGTGTGATATATAAACTTTTGTATTGTGATGTCAGCACTGCGTCCCAGGTCTGTGCAGGCCTGTATAGAGAAGCAGTAAAATTCTTAGAGGGGTATGAACAGACAAGAAAGTTACAAGGGGCTGTTATCTTTAAACAATGGAATCATTACAGAAAATCAGTTTCATGAATTGTGGGTTGTAAAGTGATGTTATTAACAAGTGATGGCAAAACTTTTTTACAACAAGCACATTTTTGATGTTTGCTTTCTGCTTAGATATATCAAAGAGGTGAAAATTGAAAAGTTGAGGCAAATAATACTTTTAGCCTTTAAAACAGTTATTCTCAGTTCTTTCTCAAAGCTTTTGAGATAATCTGGAGCTTTTTCAACACTGTGTGGAAGTCAAAGAATACAGAAACTCCCATTAAAATTCTAGGAAAAGGGAACTGAGGGTCAGCCTAGAATATGAATAGAAAAGGCAGCAAAGTTTCCAAAACAAGAAAGAGAGCATTGAGGGCTGGAGGATTTTCCAAGCAGGCAATTCCACTGTCCTGTTGCTGTAGTCTAAAAGAAAGGAACTCCAGCCTGAGGAACATATTTGCTGCCACCCCTTTTGCCAGTTCAACCAGTGGTGAAGCTGGGCACATATCCCAGGGACAAGCACATAGACATGAACACAGGCACACACAAAGGCACACTAAGGCTGCCACAGGCAAGGTGCTGCCTTCAACAGCACCCAAAGAAAGGAGTCACATAAAACACAAACACAAACAGGTAGGTCCCCTCATTCTCTTGGGCTGGAAGAGGCAGGAGGTCACTAGTGCAGTGCACACATAAACTCTCTAGGTTCGCAAGAGCACACTCATTTGCAGATCATTCAAGTGTCAGCACATCCCCTCTGTTCACCCATCACCCCTGTCCCTATCCGGGACGTTACCCACTTCATGGGCCCCTTGCCTTCTTGCTGGTTCAGCTCAGTGCTCACTAGGAAACACATGGTGTTCACATCTCAATTTAGTGGTTTCCTTTCCATCGCTTTAGTTTAGAGCAACAAGATGATGCATCCACATGTGCAAGACATTACTATGAAATCCTTCTTTCTCACTCTCCCTCTCCTTCTTAATTTACCTCTTTTTCTCCTCCTAAGGATCTTACAGGTTTTCAGATAGATATCCCTGTGTTTATTCCAAAAATAGTTATTCTGATCAACCCTTAACAGATCTCAGGCTGTGTGGCTGAGAACTCCTCTAAGGTTCTAACTGAATTGGATATCAGAAATAGGACATCTGGGCAGTGTATCTGTTTTGATTTTTTCAAATTATTTTGGTTTTTCCTTTTGGATGACAATATCACTCTGTACAATATTCTGTTGAACTATATTTTCTAATTGTCCTCCAAAGGACCTTATCTTTTTTTTTTTAAGTTTGCCTACTCAGTTACTGATATCACCAGTTATTCCTGATTTGGCTGTAACACCTGGAAATTGGTTGGAAGACAAGATGGCTTTTTATGAAATAAAAGTTCTCAAATTTTTTCATGATTCATGTAAAGCAACTGTATGGACCAATACAAGGACTCTGCTTATTTTTCTACTTTGGCCTGTCTTATGAGATTGAGTCAGAAATTTTCAGGAGCTCCTCTAACAGTTACTAAAGCTGTTACCATGTGGGTTAAGGTAAAATTTGCGTTGCCCTGAATGACACCAGAGATAAAGTAACAGACTGAATCACATTTAAAAATTTCAGCATATTTGAATTTTATGTCTATAAAGTCTGATCAAAGGCTGACTTGGACTACCCAAGAGTTTTTTTACTTCACCAAGCGTATGAGGGCAAGGGATAAAAGGAAAGGTTCACTTTCATTTTTAATATGGATAATTATGGATAAATATTCTCAGTAGAAAGTATAGTGACAGCATGCAATATTCATTACTCTACAATTACCTTTTCTTGACTCTCGTAGTACTTGAATCTGTTGGTCAGATAGTAGAAGGGTGATATCCATTGAAGAAAATTATTGTGTCCAACTCCCAGTGTTCGTCTTCTAACCTATGACTTCAAGCTGGCAATAGTCCCTAATTGTTATTATTCAGCTTCCCTGTAATAGAGTGGCTAGGAAGGAAGAGCACTGCTCTTCATTGCAAGTGCACAACTGATAACAAAAAGGCAGATTGCTAAAATTACTCCTTTGCTATATATCACATCCAATTCCCCAGGTTTTAAGGAAAAAGATCCATTTTCTGGGCTGGTCTTTCTTTCTTTTTGAAATTGAAATAGTAGGTTTAGAAATGGAAATACTATTATTATACAAAGTACCAAGTAACTTTCATTGAAGGTAGCTTTAATCAGCAGATACTGTTGGTGATGTGGGATAAAATCAAAATGAAAGGTCATGGACACAGTGACAAAGAAGAAACTGAAACTGTGTCTTTCTAACATTGTATTCATACATGTGAATTACCTTTGTAATTTTCAAAGAATTATGTCCCTCTTTTGCTTTACCCTCTTTTACCTGCAATATTTGCTCTGACATAAATACAGTCTTGACATATCTTGAATAAAAAAAGAGACCTCTCATCTAATATTATTTCCATAGATAGGATACTGCTTCTGTGTTTTGGACAGTTCTTAAACAAAGCTAAAAGATGTATCTACAAACTGAAGAAATTAAATGCTACATAAGCTAAGCAGTCACTTTTTCCCTAAGAAAAGTATGTGGAATTTCTTGTCTACATAGTATAAACTGCAAAGAAATGGAATAAATTCATATTAACTTTTAATCCAAAGTAATGCCTTTGTACTTGAAATTCTTCTGTGTGCAATGACATAATACAGTTAGTAAAAGAAAGCCTTTGGCCAGGAACACTGTTTACAAAAAGTGGTGGCTCTGCTAGCAAGGAGACAGAAATCTCGTCTAGGGCGGGATATTTCCCTGAACTGTCATAGTGTTGACAAATAACACTCGTATAAAATGTGTTCTGTTTGTTAATAGGAATCTTTTACTTTGAGAAGTCACCGAAATCCTAAACAGAATCCCTGACAAGGGCCTGTTATAAAGAGAGGGAAGTCAATAAAAGTAAAGTGTAAGTGTAATGTTAATGTCAGGTTCTTGTAGGCATTTTCCCCCAAATTATACCATTCCTATTTAAATACCATCTCGAGAGTCTCAGACAGTGTCAAGTGCAATCATTGTTATTGCAGTTGCCAAGGTAATCAATTGAAATCATAATGAAGGGAACAGAAGGAAATCAATAGAGTCTGAAATTACAAATAAAGAGAAGCTATCATTTAAAAGCATTTGGCTGAAATCTTCCATATTAATGGAGTCAGAAATGGCTGTGTCATTCAGAAGCAGTGTGGTGCATAATTCACTTGAGTGCATTAGAACACCTAAAAGCTATTGCAGCAATTAGTGCTGCCTACCAAGAAAGTGTCCACCTTAGATGCATCACTGAATTGTTTGTTTGGTTACAATATGTTTTCATATTTAAAATTGTAATTTTTTTCTCCCTTGAAAAACAGATGCAATCTCAGTAAACATAGTTTCTCTTCCATAATTTGTTGAAGAAGTTTATGTAATGCACGCTAGCTGTTCTGGAGTTCTGTTTCAGTTAAAAGCCCTGCTTATAGGCGGCTGCATGGCAACAGAGTTTATACCTCTTAGGTTCCCCATTGACTGTGGAACATTCCTAGATAATAGCAGTGCTGAGCATTTACACTTGTCCTTTACACATAAATTGCACCCATGTCCTCACACGTGTTATTTAAAGCATGTATTTGGAGAGCACATAACTGCATTTAGAAAAGGCATTTTTGGTGTAATGAAGAAGGTGCTGTTCGTTTCTTCTTATTCTTTGTGTGTCAGTAGCTAAAGTCCTTGGATGGGTAGGACAACAGGATCCTTTCTTTGGCTTCAGGGAGAAAAGCAGTCAGAAAACAAAGGTTTGAATATGCACTTCTGCTGTAAGTGCTCTACTAAGCAAATGTTGTTATTGCACCTTGCAAGGCTCAGTAAATAATTATTCTAGAGGAGGAGGGAAGCGTGACGCGATAGTCTGTTACTGCATTCGCTTGGAAAAGAGGAGACATGAGTCCCGGTTCATGAACCAACTGGAGCAGGGAATTGAAGTATCCATTGGAGCAAGAAAGCCATGTCTTTTAGAGCTAGCCATTATGTTATGCACCTTTCCCTCTCCACTTCTGGTGAGAGGTGGTGAATATTTAATAGTTTCGTGCAAAATGGAACAGCTTCTAGAGAAAGGTTTAAAAAAACCTTTAACATCCTATAGCATCACTCTTAGATGTTTCCTTAGATGTTTGCATATCTATGCAAAAGAGATTACCATAATTTGAATAAGTTAATCTATTTGTGTTCTTCCAAAATATGGTACTCAAACTACTTAGTTGCTTCTGAAGGGGGAGACAGGCAAGGGTCCACACTGCAATTTCTTTAGCTGCATTCAGAAGAAAAAATGGTGAGGAACAGGTTGTTTTGCTTTTAGGCAGTTGCTCTTACCTCACTGATATGTGAATTTAGCTGTCTTAAGGAAATTGTTTGTAAAAGTTGAAGAGCAGAAATGGGAACAAAAATTAAGAAGCTACCTCCTTGATGCCTGAAATACTGATTTGTCTAAACATTGTACAACCAAGAGGTTTTTTTGCTCAAAAATGTCGGTTGGCTTTTGCATGGCATTTAATAAAACCTTTCTGTTACCTGTTGCATAACAGCAATTAAAATTCTCATCAAATCCATCTTAACTTCTTATAGTCTTCCACTAGTGAGCATTTTCCTTGGCAAACATCTGCAGTAAAAGGCTATTTAAGCTTTGCAAGTGAAACAGTCAGTTATGCTAATTCATCTCCTCTACTGTTAGGTAACATTGAAATCTTGTACGGATCTGGTCTTCTGCGTTAGGTGAGGTAAGGCAAAATTTGGCTTGCCCTGAGAGGTTAAAAGGCCTATGTCTTTTTTTCTCTCACACCAGCTGAACTTAGGTCTGATCACTGTGTGTCTCTGTGCAGGAGTTCAAAGCACTTTGCTCTGCAGACTGCAGTTCACAGCTGCAAACAGTTAAGAAAAAAATATTTGATGGATTGACTTCTTGGCTGAGTTCAGTGAAAGAGTACATAGCCATGCAATACAAATAAAAGCATAAAATAGTAGAAATTAGTCATACAATCACTGACAGCACATTCTGCCTTTCTTTTTGTATACATTTATTAATAAAGAAATTATCAGCAGAATGTTGAAAGCAGCAAAACATTTCCTTTCTTTGAACAAGTCATGACAAAAGGGGAGTATTCCTTCATATCACCATATGTGAAAAGTCAGGCATGCTGCTTTTTAGCCCGTGTCACAGTCCCAGTCTCTGGGGTTCCTTTAGCTCTCATTGTTCCAAGTTTGTGATCTCTGGGTTGTCACTTTCAGAGTTCCTGGATGAATATTATCAAAACCAAAGTTATAGCAGATGTGACGATTCAAGGCTCTGCGTTCTAGTATCTCTAGCTTTGCCTTCTGGCATCTGGCTCCAGCTTTGAAGATCTGAATAATTTCTCACTTCCTCTTCTTGATGCTTGTTTCTCAGTTTCATCACTTACGGGAGTATCAAACCTCCCTCCTCTGCTTTCTTTCTTTTTCTTTTCAGCTTCTACTGATGAAAACAGGAGCAACTCCATCTATAAGAGAGACCTGAATGTCATTTTTATTTTTAAACAAAGCTTTGCAAAGGAAAACCATCTTACAAATGTCTAGATAAAAGCTAAAAATAAATCAAATAGGTATTTACACTTTAAATAATGTACTGAATGTTTCTCTACTGTAAAGCACTCATAGCAGATCAATACCATTTACACTATTCACTTGCAGCAAGCAGTAAAAGTCTTTAACTTCAACAGTTTCCAACCATTTAACATTGTTAAAAAGACAGCTAAAACATCAATTGGGGGCATTTTCTCCTAAACTGAAATGAATTGATTAGTTTTCATGGCATTCACTGTGATGATGCAGGATTAGGAAAGAGGTAATACAGGAGGAAAAAGGGAAAGAAGTCAGTGGACCTCTTTTAAGTTAATGAAATAAATTGCATCCTTCTGTTCAACAGGAGTAAATCTTCTTGGAGAGATCGACTTTTTTATAATACTGTGTTAATAACTAGTTCTCTGCATGTGTAGTATGGATTGCCTTTTAAATTGATTTCACTCTGCACATGCAAAAGCAATGGCTCTGAGAGAATGGTCTGTGACATTTGTCATGTCAAATGAGTATAAATTCGTAATCAGTGCCACTTCAGCAGGAAGACGTATTCATCACTGGTAAACTCTAAGAGAACTATTCATGGCAACTAAATAAAAATGAATTGTTCTGGGTTTTTTGGAGTTAAACAAAGTGGTTACTTAGTTCAGCTAATGAATGCCTTTGTGTGATCTCTGATCAACAAAACTTGTTAACAGCAAACATAGAAACAATGCAGCAGTTAGCAACACTTTAGCAACAACACTAGGAAGAAGACAGAAACTTCTGAGGGAATAAAAAAGACCAGAGACTTGAATTCTGCATATTGCTTATTCAAAATCTGTTCTTCTTGCCCAACGTGGTCTTTTTTTGTCCTTGTTTTTTTTTTTTAAATTTCTTCATTGTTTTCCCTAATGACTGCACTGGTTTTTTTAAAAAAATTAATTTTAAGTATTACCTTCTTGCTCTTTAACTTTTTTCTTTTTTTACATTTCTGCTCTGGGAGATATGTTATTTGGCTTATAGCAACAGTGTACAAATCTGAAGGCAGAAAAGAACACTTGAATAGGTATTAAAAAAACTTGTGAGATGCATATCATTACGCATCTATATAAATTATCAGAAGATGATAAATGAAATGGTGTAGGTAAATGAAGCTTAGAGATATGTCATTATTTCTGGTTAATAACATAATTTAGTTTTCCACCAAGTACTACATAACTGTTAGAAACAATTGGTTTGAAATTATGAAATTTGTTTCAGGGGATGTTGCAAGTTTTTATCCTGAAACATTGTGCCTTTAATCTTAGGAATTATGACAGCTGACTAAAAAAAAAATAAAATAGAGTACCTGTAACTAGGTTCCATTATTTTATCTGTCTTGGGCTTCTTTGGCTCATAAAAGGCTTCAAACTGGTACAGGATTCTGTGCAAGTCTGAGAATCCTGTGTAAATATTAAACAAGTGTCATTAAGTATTTGTGTACAGTAGTAGTTAGTCATATTAAGGAGTATAAATTTGTTCAGGGTAGCTTAATGAAATGGCAGTTCCCTATTCACTGATGTTCTGCTCATTGTGCATTCATCCAGAGAGTCAATGAAAACATGCTTGGCAGATAAACCTGAATTCCTAATTCCTTCAATTTTCCAGATAGTAAAATACTCTCTGAAAAGCTTAATTCTTCATTCTTCTCCTATGAAGACAGGCTGAGAGAGTTGGAGAGGTTCAGCCTGGAGAAGAGAGACTAAGGAGACATTAATCTACTAAAGAGACACTAATAGCAGCCCTCCAGTACCTAAAGGGTGCTTACAAGAAGGCTGGAGAGGGACTTTTCACAAGGCCGTGTAATGATAAGACAAGGGGTGATGGCCATAAACTGAACGAGATCAGGTTTAGATTAGATATTAGGAAGATATTTCTTACTATAAGAGTGGTGAGACACTGGAACAGGTTGCCCAGAGAGGTTGTGGACTCCATCCCTGGGGGTGTTTCAAGACCAAGCTGGATGTGGCTCTAAGTAGCCTAGTCAAGTGTAAGGTGTCCCCGCAGGCAGATTAGATCAGATTAGATTGAGGTCCTTTACAACCTTAACCATTCTACACTTGTATGATTTTACAATTAATTACTAATTTCTCACATTTTCCACATTTTTCTTTAAGTACAACCATCATCTGTTTTTTAGTATTTCCTGACAGTAAGGACTGTAACTCTTAATTTAATTATGGTCTGCTTTTCTCTTCCTACAAGCTTTCACACTGAAATGCTCCTCCAAAGACAAGGAAAACTCAAGCTTTGTCCTAGTGTCTAAAGTCCTAGCAATAGTAAGTTCAGCTAGCAGTTTCCTGAGATGCTCAGTGAAATCTAAGTAGTGCAGAATATTCTGCATTTTGGAGAAATCCAGAGGGAGAATAACCCTTTTGATACCTCATGCCCAATAATGGACTTCCCTGTTCCTTGTAAGACTTGGTGTTGGCTATGGGGTGGGGGGCTGTCATTGGTACTGCCATTAACTACAACCACAAGGTTTTGTTTCATCTGTATCAGCCCTGGACAGCATTCAGATATCAAAGTCACTTGTAACAAGCAAATAAGTTTTCCAACTCCACTAGCTTAATCCTTGGTGGTATGAGATGAAAACAGGCAGGCTATGAGGAAAACCAAACATAAATTATTTTTAGTTTAAATAAGATGGAGATTTTATGGATTTGGGTCAACAGAGATCATACTAAAAATGTTCACTGCTTCATTCTAATGAGTTTAAAGGATGGCTGCTCTATTTTTCCTACAATCTATTTTTGTCCTGTTAATATGTAAGTACAATATGTTACTGTGGAATAAAACAAACTTGTTCCTGAAAATACATGAATGTAAGAGATGCCCCTAAATTTTTTTCCTAGACTAAAGTCTCAGGGTCAACATCAGAGTATTGAAACAATCACTTTTCTGAATATAGCCCTGATATTTTAGCAAATATGTAAGAAGTGGCCAAGTTCTTTTTCCAGCAAAAACACCAGATTTGAATCTAGGTTGACAGATCTGTTTCTCAGAGGAAATGTGAGTTTGAATCTAGCCAGACACCAGAGAGAATTTTCTGCATTGTGATTTTTTTTGCAATAAAGTTTTGAAAAGACTTTAGGAACCTTTACAGAGGTTAAGCCCTGCTCTGTTTATGCCTACATCTGAAAAATTAATAGGGCCAAATCTCCTATTATTTGTTCACAGTCAGAGAATTATACCTGCATAGTGAGCAGTTCATTTCAACTGCAGTGGATGTGCAGCAGTGGAAAAGAGGAAACAGAGACATCTGGGTAACCTGGGCAATGTGACTCACCCACATGCAGTGACAAAGGCAGGAGAGCAAGAGTGTTTGCTTGGTCATCAAGTCATTTTCATACTTGAGAAGGACACAAGGGATAATCAGAAAGCTGTGTTCACAGCCAGGCTGGGATAATGTGAGGAAATAATAAAGAGGGCAGTACTTTTTTCCTTCTCGGTCCTGAGAATGTCCCTTTGTAATGAATGTAATGAATGCCCCTTTGTAATGAGTGTAATGGTTTGGATGTCCAGTATACTGGAGAAGAAGGTTTTGTGACTAAGATACATCCTTGAACATTTCCACAGTGACACTGGGAACTGGGCTCTGAGATCTTTTCAACATTGGGCAGAACAAAGCACTGCCAGTTTCACAAGCATGTCCAGAAAGTAACATGAGAGATATCCTGTTTGTCTCTAGAAAAGCTGCAACATCCATCCTAAGTCTCTTAGGCAACAGGAAGAGTACAGAGGAGAATTTATGAATGCTTTAGCTAAGTGGAGAGTTTCTAAACTTTTAGACAAAAGAGAATCTTTTAGTGAAAAGCTGTGCACAGCCCCATAGGAAATGAGATTTCCACAGATTGGCTTCTCAAAGACACTATTATGAATTCAGATGCCCACGTAACTGCACTATCTGGCCGTGGAGCCAAGGTATTCTCATTTAGGTTCCCCTTTAGTAGGGACTGGTAACTAAAATGTGAGTACAAAAGTCCCTTATAGGTTTCATCTCTTAACTTTCTTCTGCAGGGTTAATAGAGGCATAGCATGTATCTCAGTGGCAGTTCAAGTGTTGCCTTCCTTAACAGATAGGGAAAGCTTGCTAACAAATATTTTCTTGAAATTTTCTCATTAAAAACTCCCTGAAGAGAAAAAAAGCCCAAAACTTAGACTCTAAATCTATACATTTGGCTTCAATACTAAGCAACTAAATGTATTTTACCGCACATCAAAAAGTAGAATAGTCTCTCTGCAAATGCAAAGTGCAATAACTCCAATCAAGACCCAAAATTTCTAGTTCTAATACTAATTTGCAAGATTAATGTTCATGTGAAAGAGAATGAGTATCTTTATGGAATAAAGATACTTTATGCTATTTGTCAGCAGGGTGTATAGCATATTTTTTTAGATTTTGTTTTGCATTAAGAGTTTCTACCCTTATACTTATGGACAATGTTTGTGTTTTGAAAACATAATTTGGGCAAAAGGACACTAAGTATAAAAATTTGATTTCACGTTTGAGTTACTAAAAATCCAGGTCGCTGTTCAAAATGCCTTTTCAAAAATACATTCTATAAAATCAAAACATGCCCTTTGTCTGAACTTCAGCTAGCTGCCAATAGCTCTATCTACTGGATTGGTCTGTGGGCCGACTGCCTTTTGCAAAAGGAGTTCCTGGAATAGATCAAACTTGAAAAAAATAAAGTAACCTTTTACCTTTTTGTTTTTGGTAAAAAGTAAGGTGATTTCTGTATTCAAACATTCAAACTGGCCAAATTACATTCTGCCTCCTCAACTTCTTGTTTTCTTTTTATTGGCTGACGGTTTCTGTAGTATCTGTAGAGCATGTGTATCTCTGTTTTTGTAAGAAACCATTCCTGGTAGTGTCATTTATTTGTGTATGCCATTCAAACACTTCAGGACTTTTTAAAGTCCCTACCACGATGTAAATATAAAAAATATTCTTCAGTTTATTTTTCTTTAAAAATAAAAATTGTATGGAGTTAGGATTTCAATAGACTGATTTAATTGAAAAGGGGATAGCTAAAATAAGGCTAAAACCATCTTTGATATGGTAAAACAAGGTTAGGGAACAGAACTAATGTGTCTTGCCAGATCAGGACACATATCCAGAAAAAGTAGACGTGAAGATTATACTTGGCCAAAAGCTTTGGCTTTAACTGTTGATTGCTATATTGACTGCTTAGATTTTCTATTGTTTTTAAGTATGACAGGTATTATTTTTTCTAATCTGCAGCCAGTATATTTGGGGAATTCCTCCTGCAGAGTGTGGAGTTTTCTCTGTAGAGACCCTTTTTAGAGGGAGGTCATCGACTTGCTTGTAGTCCTAGAGGTGACTGAAAAACAGATGTGCGCACACTCTCAATCAATTTTCCTCAAAGTGATTTAACTTGGAACATGAGAGAAGTAGTAATATGTTTATTGGTATAAAGCAGTGACTTAACTTTTGATAGTAAATGCAACAGTGGTTGAATCCAATTCAATGGCAAGGTACACTTGATTGTTTACTGCATAGAGGACAAGGTCAGACAGAACTGTAAGGGAGACCCTGCCATTGAGTCATGAGGCTCAGAAAGGACTCTTGTTCTCTTAACTCCTTTCTTGAGGGGAGTTTACATGCAGCTGGATCCAGACTTAGTCCCAGACTTGGTCAATGATTCATGTCTAAATGATTATAAGCACACAATCAATCCTTTATATTACTTAGGTAAGATTTCAAGGTTTAGAGTCCTGTTGATCTATCGCGGCGGAGCTCCGGAGTCAAAGA
>VZRE01016284.1:0-11545 GCA_013396775.1 Cephalopterus ornatus | reverse complement strand
TGCTATTTTGTTCCCTGCTGCTTTCACCAGGGAAACGAGACCTATGTAACCACACTGCCTTTTTACTCTCCTGGCATTCTCTTGCTACTTACTGGCAGCTCAACCCATTAGCCAATTTCTATCAAACAGTCAGGCATTTCAGAGTCACCACATGTAAATTACCACAAGTTTCCAGAAAGTCAGTGACTGGGTTTTCTCAGTTTGTGCTTGCTTGCTCATTCTTCTTTCTTTCTGTTTCTCATTTTATTGCACTCTCAATTAGTAAAACAGCCAGTCAACGTGCTTAATAGCACAAGTCAGCAAATGCAGATACCTGTAAATTAAGTGTGAGCCTTCCTGTCGATTTGGCAAGCAAGCAGGCAGCAGAATTCTAGCTGGGTGTAATGTGATTTACATCAGGAAAGGGCACAGTAGGAGCACTCTGCAATGAAGAGCAGCTCCACTGGTTCAGAAAGAACAAGTAAAGATTGAATGAGGAAATTTTCACATTAAAGTGCTGCATCTCCTACAGGAATTGACTGCACCATAATATGTATTCAGAAAACAGGTTCTTGTTATTGTGTGGGGAATTGGGGCATTTCTACAGGATCTGCTGTAATAACAGAAGTGATCTGTGACAACACAGTTAGGGTATTTGCCTCAGGATGGGTCCCACTTTGTGTTGCACTCTTAGCATGCTGACCTGTGGGTGGCTGCCAAATTGCAGGTGGCACAAATACTTCCAGTGCTGGGCTGCTGCCAGTGACTGTACCCATACATTTAATAACCATGAGACAGTGAGAAGCTGAGAATGAGTCACAGCAGTAGAACTATTGCCATCAGTAAGCAGCTGAAGGGCATTCTGATGAAAATGCGGTTTTTGATCTGCATTCTTAACTGTAAAGAATAAGCAATGAATTCACCACAATGATTTTTTATCAGTTTTCTCTCCTCAAAGTCCTAGTTCAAAAGATCCTCCCCCTTCCCACGCATTTTTTTTTCATCCTCAGTGGAGGGTTTGTTCCAATTTTTAGAGAAGAAACCAGGTAGACTTAAAGCAGAATCTCCTGTTCTTACTATGGACTTGTCCATAAAGGTGTGCTCTTCACGCCTGTGAATCAAACACTATTCCCTTAGTATTCCAAAGCACAAGCAGAGCAAACCTAAGCTAAGCTAAGCTCTGATTTCCTCATGAGTCTGGTGAACCAGCACATGACTTTGCAGAAAAAATTTACGTATGTGATCAGCCTGTGTTTTTGTGGTAACGGTAACCAATCATCTTTGTATCAACTGTATCAAAAAAGACAGTGAACCTCGCTGTATTAGTTAAACCTTCCATTGCTGACAAACAAACCCATACCAATGATGAACACCAACTGTATAAACCCTACAAAAATGAATATATTGCATAATATTCCTTGTAGCTTGATTAAAACTACTAAAATATTTCTATACTTCACCAACCCTAAAACGCTTATTAGAATTATTTCTCCTTTTTTCCTTTTCATTTATACCTTTTTATTGTTCTTTGCACCTTTTACAGCTGAGTTCCTGACAAAACCAAAATGTAAGGTTATATAAGTCTTTTTCAGCAGGTGATGTTTTTGGTATTTTATTTCACTCATAACTAGAGGCACAAGCATATAAGGCCTTATAACCCTCCAAATATCCACTTCGAGGAGCTGAAAGTTGGCAGGTTAGCTACCTACACAGAGAGTGGAACATTATTTGTGTCCTACATACGAGTAGGTCCCATTTATTTCTTTCATTACATGAGAATTGTATAAAGAATAGGATGGACAGGCTATAGTGAGACAAAGAAATCTAGTCCACAAGAACAGAAAAAACTTCAGCAGGTTTCAAAGACAGGTGGAAATTCTGATCCTAAAGTATTCAGTAACTCAAAAAAACATCCTCCACTCCATACAACAGCAGAGCTTGCTTTCTCTCAGATTAAAAAAAAAAAAAGATTTTAAGTTGCTCAAGTAAAAAGAATTATAGTGATGCTTTCCTAATCAGAGATAAATATCAGCTACTTCTGATCTGCTACATTGTCAGCTAAATAATGACTCATTTTCAGCATGGTTCTCAGTATGTGAAGAACAACAGAAGAACAAACCTTATCCACAGGTTCTGGTTACACTGAGACATTTCCTTCTATCAGAGGCAAGCATTATGAAACAGTTCGTGCATTCACAAATTAAAAGCAGAAACACGGTCAGCAATTACAAAGGCTGTTGATACACCTGATTGTCCCGCAGCATTTCAAGGCTGTATTGCCTTGATTAACTAAGGCAGGAGAGAGACGTTGTAAGCAGGTCTGCAGGTTGGTTTAGTGCCTGAAAACTAGTACTTCTTTTGAGGTGGACTTCTTTTCTATTTATTTATACACAAAATTTGCAACTTTTCCCATGGCAGGCAGGATAGGCTTCTTTACAGCAACTTCTTGTTGCCTCACCTGCTCTTGACTGGACTGTCAGCAATTTCCTATTACATGAACACATGCATCCCAGCTCATGCTAATTCAACTCATAAAAAGAAACAAGCAGGTGTCTTTTTCTTGGAACAGGAACACTGGAGGGCCTGCATTCACTTAGATGCTTGGAAAAGTAGAGATTTATTTGGCAGCTGCTATAAGGATAGTTACTTAGGGAGCTGTGCTACCCACAACATGCCTTTATGCAGCAGTTCTGACACCTGAACACAAGACTAGATTTAGAGTTAAAATTCAAGGCAAACCTCTCCATTGCATACGAATATAATAGTAGATATTCCTTATGGTGATTTGAAAAGTTGTCCTTAGCAGGTTCCTACCTATCATAGGAGTGTTTCTTCTAAATGGCACAAGCTAAACCTAGGAGGACTATCTAGTATTTCATGGTAAATGCTAAGAGTTTAACAGTACTTTGACATGTGTTATATGGTCTCATTCCACTCCTCTCACCTAGCTCACTGCCTGGCAAACTGTGTCCTCAACTGATACTCTTCCTGCTTAGGAAGAGAACAGCCTTCACAGGCCTACCTGACTGATCCTTTCACCTTTTGCTCTTGAAATTAGGATGGATGTCATGTCATGTCCTCAATTATAGTACTTGATTTCAGTTTTCCCACTGTTCTGCTTCGTTTAAACTCTCTACACCGAGAACTACATATTACACAGATTTTAGTAACCTGTTATGTGCACTGTCATTCTGCTGTCATATCGCATTTTACCCCCTGGTTTTAATGCATACCCTTGCAAAAGATGATTTGTACCATGATGTGATTTATTTCAGAAATTTACAGCAAACTAAGCATACTGCTGAATCCTGTGCTGTAAAAGCATGGAGGGTTTAAAACTGTGACTGTAAGCTCTTCCCTATGCTGCTAGAAACTGTTTTATCCTGCAGAATGGACCATTTTTAAAAGGCACAGTAATTTCTGAGCCACTGAGCAACTGATGACTTATATACCAGCAATTGAAGTATGTATTGCTAACAAGAAAATGGGTTATGATTATTTGTATGCAAACATCCATTTATTTTCATTTAGAATAACAAACAATTACTTAGATAACCAATAGTGAGAGCAAGTAAATTTCCACCCCAATAGGTTTTGTTTTTACCTGAGAAGAAAAACAAAGCAATTTTGATAATGTATGATGTGTCTACGGAAGTAATGTCCCTGTTTCTAGCTTTCAATGAGGATTTGCAATTAAATAACTTCAAAGGAAGGTATTAGAATAAAAAAGTAGTAAACATAGTTGAACATTCATTTACTTTAGAAATTCCCAGAATCATCAAACAGGAAATAATGGCTATATCATGAAAGGCTCTGCGTGCTCTTTCTAAGATCTTTGCTACATCAGGACTGAGCATTGAGAAAATACTTGAAGAGGACCTTTACTGAGAGATAATAGTCCTGCCTAAGTCTAGATAATTTGTTATCTCCTCTTCCTCCTGAACGGTCGGGTTCAGCTACCCATGATCCTGCAAACTGGGAATGCAATTTAGTAGTATGACCAGGACAGACTGTGAATCCAGAGCTGCTGCATATTATTCATAAAGGCAAAATTCTGTTTTACTTACTCTTTCTATGCAATTTGAATATGTTTGTTCTGTGAGAACAACTCACTTTATGGGGGACTAGTACAGGACTTATGCAATACTGAAAGATATAATTTGATCTTGTGTTGAGAGAAGAAATTTTATGCAATATTACTGTCTTCCCGTGCAAGGCTGCAGGGTTAATCTAAGCAACTGCATTTAGAAGAAGAAGCAGCAAAATAAAATCCCACTTGTTTTTTGAAATTTGGTATTTTCTTAATATACAATAAAAGAAACCTATCAGTATCAGTTGAGTATTAGATATATAACATTAAATACCATATCATAACATACTAACAAAAACCCCCAGTCAAATTTTCTGAAAAGACTTTTTTTCCAATACTTTTCTTATTAAGGTAACTGTTTCCTTGGGGCAAAGGTAAATAATAATAAAAAATGTGTTCATTAAACTTCTGGGATAAAACATATCTAAATCTAGCTATAATTAAGAACAGCAAAGGCTAAATATTGACAGGACACTCATTAGAAAAGAAATACGATTAATACTAAGATTTATTGAAAATGATTCAAAACTTCAGGAAGACATCTTTAGTGTGTGCTAATTAAGGTCTGCTGTTCTGGTGAATTGACAGGACTGTACCATTCAGCAGAAATGTAGAGGCAGAATTCAAAATAGTACCTACCACTGCTCATTCTTACTCTCATTATAACATGGCCTGAGGCCTAGAGGATGACTTTTTTATTTCTTCTCTTTTTTTCTTCTCAGACCATAATGAGCTTTGTAGATTTGTACTGTAATGAAAGTGTTTGAAATTGATTTGACTGCTACTGTTACAAAAGTTCCAGATCAAAGAATTCAGCACCCACCCAAAATGGGGTTAAAATGCTTTTTCAAAATGGCTTTGAGCAAGAAATATAACCCCCATCAGGCCCATTGATTCCATCATGTTTATTGTGGCTAACTGTAAATCATTCACAAACTACCAGATGGTGCTGGATGAGTTCGAGAATCATTATTTTGAGGAGTATTCTGAGTTCTGGTTTAATTTTAAACTCATTCCACAATGTTTTTACATCTCTTCTATCACAGTCATGGGCACCCTCCCATGCTAATTTGTAAAATGAATTTTACTGAATACCATCTAATCTTATTGCCATAGTTACAACCAAGAAATCGAAGATTGCTACGCTGAGCTGAAAATAGCTGACATGATACAAGGAAGGAGACTAATTCTTATGCAAACCTCTGTACTCAAATACAATCTCTTATTCAAAGAACAATGGAAAGTTTGATCTCTGGAAGCATGGACTTCCACTGCCTTTTCATTCTAGCAATGATCTGCAAAAAAGATTGAAAGAAATGCGTAAAAGTGATGGGATAAACAGAGCACTGGGGCCAAATGCTTGTCATATGTGTTATTTGCCAATAGGAAAAAGAAAATGAGTAGCAGAAGTACTTATTTTGTTAAAGCCCACAGTTGTTAACAACTAAGCTCCTGCTGGCTGGAGCAGCAGTCACATACCCTTTCCCCCTAAGTCCCCTCTGCAGGATACTTTAAAGAAATGGCAGGAAAGGTCTGATTGAAGCCAGCACTTTTGGCATTTAAGATGTTACTGTTTTCTGTGCCATCTCTTTATACTTGTAGAATGCACACAGTTTTTTATGTTATGAGTAGAGGATGCAAAATTTTTATCACTTACTACATCAAGTACCCTTGACTCAGATGGGGAAATTATTAGAGATATATGGCCAAAATGCTCTATGTCTCTGGTGTTTGTCCTCTGTTCAAGGTCTTCCTGAAGAGATTCTCTGTGGTGACTCCAGGGTACAGAGAAAAGATCTTGTACCTGGGCTGTGTACAGCAAAGAACTGGGGCAGCAGCCCATATGACAATAATAACTCCTGAATCCACCATAGGCCCTCTCATCCCAACTGTATAAGACATGGCAGCCATAAATGAGTCTTATAACTTTCTTCTATGCTAGTATGGTAGTAAAAGTATGATGGGGGAAGAATATCTAATAAAAGAAAACAGAGAGAAAAAGAAAGGAGGATTTAAGAGAAAGGAAAATGCAGAGAGGAAAAGCAAATTTGTCTCATATTAAAGAGAGAGAGGAAGGGTGATACAGAAAACCAAATAACAACAAACAGCTGAAGGCAATCAGGGTTTTCAGAAAAAGAGGGGGAATGTGTAATAAACATATGAGATGGAGTAACAATGAAGAAAAAACAACCCACCCAACAGTTGGAAGAAGAAAAATAGACTTTAAATTGTCCCTACAGAGTCAGAATTTAAAATCTACTAGCATTGTCCTATGTAGGATGCTATGCGTTTTTTTTCCTAGATGAAAGAAATCTCATTCTATTGAATGGAATAATCTGACATATCAATAAAGTGCTGCAAATTCTAATATGGTGCTTTACTGGTGAATAGACAGGATAGAAAATTTTACACTTAGCCCTGCAAACAGGGAAAGCTTGAGGAATACAAACCTTCCTAGAGCACATTGCCTCACAAAGTCAAGCCTCATCTGTTACAATTTCTTTGGTCTTCCACAATACCTTCTGGCCTCTTCAATACTCCTATCTTTTTTTGTCCAGCCTACCACCAATCCTGTCCATGCCTCACAAACATGGTATTTGAAAAGAAGAAATATTTAAGCTGCTCTTTTTAATTTAGCTTGATGTCACCTATGATATCAGGGTCTGTACAGCTTAAACTTTAGGTCAGATATTTGAACATAGAAGAGTTCACATAGGAACATCTCTTCCATGCAGAACTGCCTAATAAACCTCTTACTACTCTTTTCTACAATGTGAGATGTTAGACCACTTGTTGTCCTGAGAGTACTCATGATTGCAGAGTCATTCAGTATTTAGATAGTTGCTCCACACACATTCCCAGTGCAGAGGGATAGAGTTCAACCTAATTTTGACCTCAGCTAGCCAGATCCATCCCCACAAGAGGCATTTAAGGAAAGATTTTCCTTTTGTTAGAAAACTTGGGTTTTTTTGCGAATGGCTGCTGACACTCATTCTTGCTCACACAGTGTAGACGATTAGAGGTTAAGGGGGTTAATGTGTATGTCTCAAACACCAATAGCCAGATAGCTGTGGAGCAAAACAAGGATTGTTGGTAAGAACACATTGTGAGAAAGAACAGGATGTGGCTGGAGAAGTGGCCATACGGAGGTAAGGCAGCACTTTTCTGCTACAAATGTCTTTGTTCTGGATGCTGGACATAAGCACAACACAGTATAGAGCAAGTGCAGGAATGAGGTTGAGAAGTGAGCATGGACTGTCGACCACAGGCTGACCCAGTAAGGGGGAATTAGGACCACTAATGACCCACAAAACCATCTGAATCATTTTCATAGAGGCCTAGAAGAATGGACATGGTAACTGATTTGTATATAAAGAAAGAAACTTATCTCCAGGGTGGGGAAAACTTATCTACAAAAAGGTGACCACACCAAGTCCAGGCGTGTGTATTCCTTGGGACTGTGGACACCCCATCAGTTGGATTGACGATAGAGCCAGGACTGGTGACCTCTCTTTGTTCATCTCTTCCTTTCTTTCTCACATCTTTAATTCGTCTCTCTCTCTCTGCCCTTTCACCCTATCCCTTTAACCAAAATCTACTGCTGTGTGCTTGTATAGGAAGTCAGGATCTAACTTAAACCAGTTTCTGTGATAAGTGTGTGATTTATTAATAGAACTTAGTAAGCTGTTGCAGACCATCTGACATTTGTTGCTACTTTTGACAATGAGGATTATGAATCTGGGTGCTCCCTTCTCCTTAAGGGTGGGACTGAACACAGAGGTAGTGATCAGACTGTTTTGAGCAGATACTAAGAACTGTGAGAGCAAATATTTCCTCAAAAGTTTTTCTGGAGCATAACCTTATGTGACTCTTATTTCAGCCGCTGTTCTATGGTATGACTCAAATCTGTGCAGAGAATATGTATATTAGCATGGAGGAGAAGTGCTCGCTAAAGTCTTCTCAGTAGTGTAGGTAAAAGTCATATTCCACTGCCCTGGAGGAAGTACAAAATAGGTCCTGTGGTCCAGATGTCACTGTGTTCCACTCTTACCTGTTTCAGCCTGGACTGTCCTCTGCCATTAGTGACCTGCAGGGACAAAGTAAATCTGGTGTCCCTCATCAGTGTTGGCCTTTCTCCTCTGGAGAGCTGCAGCCTGCAGCACCTGCGGAGCAACATGCCCTCTTTTGGCTTGCAGGGAGACACCCCAGGGGTGCACTGCTTCCTGCAGGGTGGCTTGCTTCTCTCGAGCTGCCCTCCTTCCTCTTGTCCCCAGACTACTGGGAGAAAGATGGAAGATGCAGATGCCTCTTGCTGGAGCAATCTGCTACCCTGAGAAGCACCCCACAGCTGACACTATTTCTGGGTGTTCCGCTGTTGCTGTAACCAGCCATGAGACCTAGGAAAAAGTATGAATTTTACTTAAAGGAGACCAGTAAATAAAAGATACTTAGAGATGTTATAGCATTTGATGCATGCACTGGAATTTGACTAAGATCCCTTAAAAGAGGGGTCTTATTTACATTAACTGCTGCTAAAACAAACTATAACATGACAGTGAAAGTCATACTATTTGGACATTATTTAAATATTAGCTGTGCTTCCTTATAGTTTTATTGACCAAAGCAAAAGTTACAAAAATAATACTTTGAAAATTGCCATAAGTTCACCGTAAAGTATCTAAAATTTTACAGAACAACTGACTATCACAATTTGATTTGGAAAACACTGCAGTAGACAAAGAGATAAAGGGAATGGAAGTTTTTACAATGCTAGGGACCTGTGGAGGCCACAGATTAAGGCAATTTGCAACCAGTATTTAGTAACTTACTATATTATTAGGTTGAATGGCTGTAGTCATTCCAGTAAGCATTAAAAGTGCATGCTGAAAAACAGAAGAAGGGTGCTTTATTCTTGTATAGGACAGGTTATAAAAAAATTCTACCAATATTGCATCCTAAATTATGTGTTGAAATAAAATTACTCCTCTGTTTTCACTTCCCTTCTTTTTTCTTTCTTTTTTTCTTTTTTTAAGAAATATAAGAAAGCTAAGAAGAGTATCTATTTTAATAGATTTTATTTTCTATATATTGAATGTTTATAATTAGAAAGTGGTGCATAGTTATTTGTATCTAGCATTTTGGCAATAATTTAATTCTATTAATATTTATTATTATTGCTTATCCTCTTACAGCTAGCAGATCTTTTCACACATCTGGAAGACTGGCATCCACAGAAATGTGTGGATCTTCAGATTGAACGTCTATACTAATAAATGACTTAATCTAGGGAAATAATTTTATTTAAGTAGGTTGTTTTCCAAGATATCTTTTGTATATGTCATCTCCTGAAGACTCTGGAACTTCCTAAACAAAGACGAGTCAAGGTAGTCTTATTATAGTTTTTCACAGACTCCTATATTTATCTGAGAAAACAGAACAAAAAAATAGACATTGGCTCTTCTAGCTGTTACCTGGATAGATACAGAGCTGTATAGCAAATAAGGGCTCCTCAACGGTTTAGAAGTGAGACGTCTGGTTTCACAGCTGTCATTCATTGCTCAGAACAACAGATATGCAATTTCATAGGCCAGTTTGGGTTGGGAGGGTCCTCTGGAGCTCCAGTCCCTCCTCAGAATAGAACCAACTTCAAAGTTGTGCTGTAATTCTGTTTTTTCCATGAAATGTTTGGAACCGTCTGTAAGGTAGGTTAATGAGTTTGTTCAAATGTTTGTTCAAGTGTTTGTTTGATTGAAAATTCTTTATAATTCAGTACCATGGAATCTAATTCTTGCCAGTTTTATGCAGTTCCTATAGTTGTTTATGCTCAAAGGAAAATCACTTCAGTGACTGCTAGTCTTTGTGGCTCCCTGTGAAAATCAACTGGACATTTTTGACTGGGCAAAAATTAATCTAAGAGGAACAGTTGGTGGCTTTTGAGGGATAGCTGATATTTTCAATAGAGATATTTAAGACCCTTTTGAAATTTTGTGGCTGCGTATTGATGTGTAGAACTTTTTAGCCTGCTGACAATAAAAACAGTTAAAAAGAACTACGTGCCAAATAACTCAAGACAACATTATGTGTAAATGCAATTTTGTTCGGGGAGTTTCATCCAGCTGAGATGGATTTCCAGTACCAACTGAAAAATGACGGCCATTTCACTAATTCAGCAACAATATGTGTGCTCAGTTTATCTTGAAATTTCATCTTCATTATTGCTAAGGCCAAATATAAGTATTTATATAAGGATACAATAATAAGAAGCTGCTTCAGGATGATCCTGGCAGTAGTCACAATGTCCTTTTTTCGTTGTTTTTTCTTTGAGCTGAACTTGACAAGGAATTCTGAGTTCAGTTCAAACATCAGTCCACTCTCAGTGGTGTCATGGTGCTAACTTACTTGATACACTGGCGAGATAGCTGTCATTTTGTGTAAATGGACTTTGCATCCAGTCATTGTTCTCACTCATTTCAGGGAAGCACTACAGCAAGTGACATTGAGCTGTAACACTGTTCTTTTATTTTGCTGTTTATATAATCCTTTGTCAACTTGTTTTCAGTTAGGATATTGTCAAGAGTTCTAAGTATGTCAGAGATATTTCCTCTTACCTAACAGACAAAGAAGCTTCTTGGTGAATGCCTCCATTTTGAAATAAGTGTGTTCTTTCCTTGCCTTCTGAAATTGTGGTTATTAGAAATAAGAAGAAAATATCAGAGGCTAATGAGCTGGCGAACTTTATGTCAGTTTCTGGTTAAATTTCAAGATGACATGACAGTCAAGGAAGAAATGGAAGATAGCAGTCATAAGAACTACAAGAACAATCAAGTATTTTGCCTGTTCAGAAGACAAGAAAAACTTTGGAGAGATGGTTGTGGTTCCATAAATATCTGGTGCTTGTAGGATTTCTTTAAAAATGGGGGAGTTCCTATGACATTTCAGAAAGGCAGGATAAAGGCAAGACTCAGGGGACCTTTTATCTTATTATGGGACACCTCACTTGGGCATGCTTACTGTGTAGCTTTTGTGCATCCCTTCAAAGTAGGGACATCACTGAGGGCTGTCATGGGTTCATCAATCATATTGTGAAATTCTTCAACTACTTTGAGAAGTTTTAACAACTAATATAATTTTTCAAAAATTTCCTCCTCAAGTGTTCACTGGATTTTTTGAGTAGAAAAAAACCCCAAAAAGGCTACTTCTAGTCTGAAAAAAGTGGAAGGTTCTCCTATTTTAGCAGCACACCTTTTCAAGGAGTGAAAGCCAAATGAAGTCTCATACAAAAAATTTTTTAAAGAGATGATATAATTGGTTTTCAGTTAACTTTTAATAGTTTTATTCATACTACATTTTTCTGCCATCATGATCTTAACAGAAATTAAATGCTTACCTTTTTAAAGGAGTTGATTAGTTGCCACTAGTCAAACATATTAATCTTTTCCAACTTCTCTGGGGGATCTGTCTACCGACCAGGAAAAG
>VZRE01016283.1:138578-156018 GCA_013396775.1 Cephalopterus ornatus | reverse complement strand
GGTGATTTCAACGCCAGAGTAGGAAAGTATCACTATAACAGCTATATTTTACAGCTGGAGCTCACAGCACAATCCCAGAATATCAGCTGTTTCAAAATACTCTCACTTAGATAAGTTCATGATTATTTACTGAGGTGGATCTCTGTCATACCACTGCTTAAAATACCATTTATGGAACACCGCTGGACATTTATGCCTCCTAGAGGTCAAGAAAACAGTCATGAGCAGCCATACCACTCTATGATGTAGATTTATTAAACAAGAACCCACAGGAAGGAGGTGTTTTCTCTATTCACTGCCCTCCCCACCTTCCCAACAGTTATGGGGCTGTTTCAACTCCAGTAGTTTCAGAACTCATAGCTGCACCATATTCTTTTATCTTCCTGTTCTACAGCAAGAGTCTACTGAATCAGACTGCAACAGTCCTCCCCCATGAAAAATGAATTTGCCTTCACAACAACGTGTGGAGTTTAGCTCATGATACTGGAAAGAAATAATAATAATAATAATGAGCATCACTCATGTGAATCAGTGGATACATCACTACCAGACATCTGTCACCAACAGAAAGCCCATTTATTTATGGAACTAGGGAAAAATAAGGATAATGATTTCCAAATTCCATTTTATTGCCAGTCAAACTTAACGATACTGACTACTTTTTGAATATTTAAAAAAAAAAAAATCCAAAGCCCCATTTGCAAGTTTACGCTGACATTCAGGTCAGTTGTTGAAGGTATGTTTCATGAATACATGGGACTGTGTAAAAAAGGTTCTTGTTATTCGCAGAACCTATAGATAAGTCTGATTTGTATAGACAAAGCTCAGTGTCATCACTTTGCTGGGAAGCCCTTCATGTTGTCACTCACTGTCTTATTTTAAATCTCACTGTTCAAATTCTCTGAAAGGACCTGTTTTCTTGCAGACCACAGAAAAGACTCCCACCAACATTTTCATGGGTTAATGTGTCGAAAAGTGACACAGACTCAAATTTTTTAATGGAGACACTCTCAGGGAAAAGTATTCTAGGATCCAAATCAGAGTAAAAACACTTCATATTTATCAAAAGCATCAGACCAAAAAAGACCCTATATAGAAACAAAATGTATTGATTAAATATAGTAGCTAGGAGAATACAAAGTATTACAATAGGTATTCATCCACTGGAAAACATCAGTTCTCTGATAAACAGAATGACCTACATTCCAACAGCACTCAATTGAGCACTATTAAACCTAATATGAAGAACAAACCACGTATTAATTACAAAACCTCTGCACTATATGGTAGTAGTTCAACAAAATAAGCTTAAGAAATCAATTCCAGCAGCAGTCACTGGTTCCATTTTCAATTACACAGTCTGTACCCTATCTGTGCTGTTAAAACTTACTGCAGGGAAATCTAGAATTCTCCAGTTATGCACACAGTATTAACAGATTTTGACCTGTATGTCTCCATTTTTCAATTAAGCAGAACAGACATATTTTTCAGGAAAGACATAATGAAAATAAACAAAATAAATACATGGCAGGGAACATCCAGATGTGCTGATTATTGGAATAAGCTTTTTGCACAGGAAGTGAAAGCTGGGGCTAAACACCAACCAAGAAGAAACAAGAACAGTGACACATTATCTATCAAAAGATCCTTCTCTGTCTTGGAACGTGGATCAGGCGGAATGACCTCAGTGAAGAAAAAGCATATGTGATTGTATTGTTACAGGCTGGAGGAGTGATTTAAAGCAAACCAGGCAGTCTTATTTTCATAAATTCTTAATCAATGATTCTTAGTTCAACTGTCCCCTCTACAACACTAATAAAACATGTTCTTTTAATAAAATGTTTTCCATTTAATACCTATTATCAGTTGTTAGAATCTGAAACACGGAACATGACAATGAGAAGCTGCAGGATGTTTACCATACCTCAGCTCCACCCATCCACTTTGGTTCATCAGGAAATTCAGCACATAGGATATCTTCTGACTGGTTAGTTCCTAATACGTGATAATACAACTTTTGGTGCAGATTAGTGGAGGTCTCAGTGCCTAGTGAAATGCAGATATTTAAACCAATTAGTTCTCGAAGAAATCCAACAACAACCATATGAAATCTTTAGAAACATCTGTATCTCTTTACATATGAAAGAGAAATTCAGCAGAGAGAACAAGGAATGGTTCCAAACTACAACCATTCCCCTCCAGACAAACACCCTCCTCCAAAAGAAAATAAAACTTTGCACTGCAAACCTCTTCGAACCCTAACCCTTTCCTTTTATTGCTCATAATATGTTCTTCTCATTTAAGATTTATCATTTCAAGCTTTGATTTCTAGAAATACAAGAAAGCAAAGCAAAGAAAAACAACGCCTCTAATGATGTTTTCACTCCCATTTTACCCCGAGCAACTAAGAGGAGATTCACTGCTAATTAACATTCCTAAAAACCTTCATATTTCCACTTGCTGAAAATACACAAGTGATATATTTTAAAGCACTGCAGGAGTTACCACTTTTTTTAAATTTTGTTCTTGCAATGTTTTTCAACACTCCAGCTTCTGAACTACAAATATGACGTAAAAAAACCCCAACAAAAAAAAGGTGGGTATCTATCTTGCAAGTTTGGCAAAATGATAGGCTTCAAAAGCAAATATAGAGGCAAAATCCAGGTTCTCTCCAGTTTAACAAAGAGCACAGCTCCAGAAAACTTTTCAGTAGTTCTGCCTTATAATAAGAGCTGCCAAATTCCTTCCCTGCTGACGCTGCTCAGCAATTTATTCCACTTTGTGTGCTGCTCCTTGAATTTTGCTAGCATAAACATTTTGTGTTGCTGTACTGTGAACCACAGATGAATTAATCAGGTTGAAAAACAAAAGCCTTATGCCTCACATTGTTATTCATCAGGTCAACATCCCAAACCGGCTCATCTATGCCCACACAAATGCATAAGAGGAAAGATCTAAGTAAGCTGTCACCAGACATCAAATTCTACCCAACAGCACCCTGTATCAAAGCTAAGAAAATCATTCCAGACAAAAAGAAAAGGAACATCAAACTTTTAAAAGAAAAACAAGGGCAGACAAGAAGATACAGTAACTGAGCACAGGCTTTGGCCATACAAGGCATAGTTTGATCTCTAACTGTATAAACTAGTACAGCTAATTATTTCAGTATAAACTGAAACATTTATTGCACCAATGTACTGCAAAGGTCATTTTGCTTCCACATAGCACGCAATTAGCACACTCATACTTACCATCACTTTTCCCATCTTGATTGGGATAGCAGTTATAGAATATGCCTTTTCCATCATGGGTCCATACCATGCAACTGAATTTAACTCTCTCCAGTGTATCCGGAAGATCCTCAGGACCCTCTACTTTCATAAACTTGATAGTAACCCAGTCAGAGCCACTAGAACTCAGGCCATATGCGAAGTATTCACCATCTTCACTGAATGCATAACCTAGGAAATTGGAAAGAAACAAGATGAAGTGAAAACCAGCACAAGGAAACAGTATTTTCAAAAATGTGCTTGTTATTTTGCCACACATCTTTTTATCATCTACTACATGCTAGACAAATCCCAATGGAAGGCAGATGAAATTGGGATGGTAGTTAAAAGAACTGTGTTCACTGAACACTGAGAGAAGGTGGTTTATTTTCTAAAAGACAGTGCAAGCAACTACATCTGCTATGAGTTGGGATTCACAGCACTCGTCTCAATTATTTCACAGATCCAAGCTTAGGCAAGGATATTCAGTAAGTATTCACATTCAGTAACGTGACTTATGCTCAACATCTGAATTATGATTTGAGTCATATTTCCTCTACTTTCCTAAGTCTGGGGGAAGGAGTTGGAAAATGAAAATGCATACAGGTAGAGAACTTAAAAGTGGTATTTTCAGAGAGAAGCAGTACCAAAGAAGCCCACAGAAACCGAGATGCAAGCAAAGTATCCTCAAATTATGTAAATATCACTTAAAAAATGTAGTCACTGAAAACTTAGATGGTGCAAAGTCACGAAAACTGAAGCAACTGGAAAACTTTGCCACTGGTACTCAAATGTATTAATCACCAGTATTCTCAGATAAGACCTCTGATATATCCTCACTTTATCCGAACTGTGAGGAAAGTACTATTCTGAAAAAAACTCACAAGAGCTTCCATCATAGTTGATAAGGACAGAATTCATTATTGCAAACCAATTCAAGTGAAGAGACTGAATTATCATAGGCCTGTATGGACCTGAAAGTATTCACCAAAAATGAGCAAAAAAAGTCATATTTCCTAGACATCATAGGTGTGAGAGGTACTAGTGTGAATTCACTATTCTCCCTATAAGAACATATGAGTGGCCACTGACTCAGAGCAAAATTCCACCTAGCTGTCCTCAGGATTATCCACAGTGTGATGCCTACAAGAATAAGAACAATCATATAATCATAGAATGGTTTGGGTAGGAAGGCACCTTGAAGATAATCTAGTTCCTAGCCCCATGCTGTAGACAGGGGCACCTTAAACTAGAAAAAAGTTGCTCAAAGCCATGTAGAGTTTGGTCTTGAACACTCCCAGGGATGGGGCATCCACAACTTTTCTGGGCAATCTGTTGCAATGCCTCACTACCCTCACAGTAAAGAATTTCTTTCTAATATCCAATCTAAACCTACTCTCAGTTTAAAGTAATTTTCTTCTGTTTGCTTTGGACTCAACTCCTACTGCCTTTGTTTGATATCCCCTCATTCTTGTAACAGAAAAACTGACTTATCAACCCCTACTTCCTCTGTCCCTGCATCATGCCACAAATGATTCTGTAGACCTCTATTATGTCCTTGCTAAATTGTCCCTTTTCCAAGCTGATTGATCCAGGCACACTCATTTTTTTCTGATCTTTGCTCCATATCCTTGAACGTTCCTACTGCTGTCCTCCAAACTGTATTTCAGAGCCCATTTTGAGCTGAGGGGACTGGAACCATATTTAGTATTCCATGCTACAGTATAAACTCCTGGGTTGCTAATGAAATGGTGTGTTCTGTTTTGTACTCTATTTTATAGAATCATAGAATTTAAGGTTGGAAAAGACTTCCAAGATCACCAAGTTCAACCAAACACCACCCTGTCAACTAAAGCACAGCACTAAGTGCCACATCCGGTTGTTCCTTGAACACTTCAGGGATTAATTTCTCCCTGATAAATAAATTGGTATTTGATGTGCTTCTTTGACTTCTACTGAGAACGAGGCTGACATTTCCATGGAACCATGTATTACAGTCTAAGCACTGGCAGTCATGTGGTCATGGCAGCTCGAGAGTTCATTCTATCCACTTCTCTACAAATGAGATTAGGCTTGTTTGCCCCCTGTGCATCACTTAATTATCTGCACACAGACCTTTACCTGACAATTTACTGCCCACTCACTATTAAGGCTTTCCTGCAGCTCTTCAGCCATTCCTCAGTCTTTACCTGGAATAACTTTGTATTGTCACCAAACTTTGCAATCTCAAGGCTCACTCCTCCTTCTAACATGTACTGAACACTGCAAGTCCTGGTATAGTCCCTGACAGAACTTCACTGGTGATTTCCACTTTGACAGCCCATCAGTAATTCCTTTCCCTGTCCTTAAATCAATCATTTATCCACACCATGAGTTTTCCCTCTGGTTACATGGCTGTTGGTCTTCTAAATGCATTTGGAAGAAGATTTTGCCATAAGACTTTTAGAAACATATGAACCCAATTCCTTATATCTATAGTTCAAGGCAGGACTTCTCACTAAAAAAAGCCATATTGCTTCTTTTCAACTAGGTCACACTTAGAGATGCATTCACTATTTCTGTCCTCTGTTTTTATTAACTGGCCTTGAACAGACTTAAAGGACTTCTAGATCCAAGAATCTTGTTTTTACATTAAGCCACTAGGAAGTGGGGAAAAAGGGACACTTAAGAAGACACAGCCCTAGTGAAAACAAATTTTGTGATTCTCATAAAACTTAATGCTATGTTCCTTCACAGTCTCTTACTTTTTTAACTTGCTGGCTTGTGTTAAAGATGCAAAATAAAATTTTAAGAGAACTGGTCAATATAAATACATAAAACTTTTTGTTCTTGCTATGGACAGCCTCAAGACCTGTTCATATATCAGTGGAAAACTGCTACAGAGCTGCAAAAAAAAGCACCCAGAAACTGAACCAAGCTACTCACGGATAAGGTGTAGATTTAGAAGTGTTCTTCTGAAACAGTTTATAAATCTCCATATGGTTACTGTGATTACTTTGATTAAATTTCCAACTTCTGCTGAAAACTAAGAACTGCGGTCTCACTAACCTCGTAAAGCCACAGTGCCATCCTCAGAAAGCTTATTTGGATCAAGAAAAACTTTGGCATCAGCATCCAAGGAGTCCTGTACATATAAAACTCGCTGGTTCTGCAGTCCTGTGTTGTAGAAGTGAAAATACCTAAAAGAACGCAAGAGGGAAAAATAAGTAGGAAAACTCTTGATTTTCAGTTAGGCAAGCACAAAAAAACTTGTATGAGATTGTCATGAAGCAAATAAAACACAAATAAATATATAAGGGAAACACAAGCTCCACAGTAGAGTAGGAATTATGGTTAGAGACCGCAGGATGCATCCAAACCGTCTTTTAAAAATAAAAGCTGCATTTGTCACAGTGCATTTCAAAGAATGCCTAGTATACTATAAACTCTGCATAACTGTCTATGTTAAACATCTCTGGCAGCCACAGCATTTCCCTGTTACGAGAACTGGCACAGGTTCCCATCCCTTATGTTCTCAACTTTGTCATCCATATAGCTGCTTTCAATCCATACTGGGTGGTAGACTTATGTTCAAATGAAACAGAACCAGAACTATTTCATCTGTATTTACCAATGTCCCTAAAACTGTGTTTGAAAGAGTTGTAGGAACTACCAAATTGTCTTTAGCGAGTGATACTCTTTCACATCACAAAACACTACGGAGCTCAAAGAAATCAATATTCATATTCTATGCAGGACAGAGGTACTACACTTTTCTTCCTTCTCAGAACTTCACTACACAAACATGACTTAACAAACCAAATAGCAGCCTCACCTGGGGGAACAGGGGAATTTATGGGATAATGTTCAAATCTAAAAATAAGTTCATCTATCCCTTCAGACCAACCAGTACTCAGATAAAAGCATGGGAACCTGGTAAAGCCAGAAGGCAAAACTGTACTCACAAAGGCCTGGCTAACAGTTTGAGCTAATGTTCAGCAAGTGCAAAACTGAAAGGTTCAAAAAAAATAGAAGGAAAAGTAATTTTGCATTTGACCATGCATTTTCTCATCTATTTCACCTCTGCAATGCTGGGCAACAAGATAGGAAGCAAACCTCAAAAAATGTGACAGGCACAGTACCTCCCGGGTACTCCTTCTGTCTGCACATTCTGCAGAACTCTTCAGACACTGTCCTTTATCAGCTGTTCTTCAAAACAAAACTGGAGTAATTAAATTTAAGAATTTTTAAGTGTCATAGGAAGTTTGGATAGTTCTTCAAACAGAACAGTTCCTTCCCTCACCCCTTACTTAGTGTTACTTAACTTGGTAAAGCCCTCAAACATCGTAATATAGGAGGGGGTATGTATTATTTTTATATTGCTCTGATTTAACTTCAGCACATGCCAAGAAATGGAGTATCACTCAGAAAGACTAAAAAGACATCTATTACAATCAGAGGAAAGTGTCATAAATCATAAGCACATTAAGCTCCTGGCATAACTGTTCTTCCTGGAGGACAGTCAGCTGCATCAAATTAAGACTTTGTATCTTGCAGTGAAGACCACTGCCATGAGCACTTCTGCAACATCAAGCCTTAAGAGCATTGAAGGTAACCACATCAAGGCATGTTTCAACTGCAGAGAACCCAGAGCAGTCTGCCTGCTCTAGAATTTGTTTCAGCATAGCTACATCTGCATGAGCATCACAAACAAACAAATAAGCTTTGCCTGACTCTCTCAATAAGGCATAATTCCCTGGATGCAGCATTGTCCTAAACATCACCACTGATTCTGGGCTTAAACCTGACACCTCTATACACTGACATGCTGAGGCACATCCACGACAATTGAAATCAACATCAGCTTGGGTTCACTCTCCACATCACCCTTTCACAAAACACCACACAGTACAGAATTTACTCCCTCTACCAATATCTACACCTTCCTCACAGCACAGATAACTAAAGCAAATTTCCCTCAATACCTCTGCAGAAATCTTAAGGCAATGAGACGTCCTCCACTCTTTCTCATGATCCATGGATGATGCTGAAAACATACCTGGCATATCTGGGTGCCACTCAAGCAGGATCAAACAAATCGAAAATACTGAAAAACCTTATTTACGTTTCCCATGATTAAGAATGGCTGCTTGTTCCCTCTACCTCTTTTTCAATTGCTAAAACAACCTTTAGATGTTACTAAGTTAACAAGCAGTTTCATCCCTTTACTCCCTTTCTCCAGAAGCTTGATAGTGTTTCTAATAGAAGTCACACAGAATTCAGCAGCAGCTGCAGTCTCCTAACCTTCCATAAGCCACAGAAGCACCATCTCTCTACGTAGCCACAGAATTAAAACAGGGATACAAGTACACTAGGCATTGTACTATAGCAGGATTTGTTTGTGTCTTAAAAAACAGATCTTTTTGCATCAGTACTCTTAAATCCTCCAAATTATTTTTCCCTTATCACCATGCAAATAAAGAAGCAGTTTTTCACAAGGGAATTCCCTCTGCTTTTCACTAGCTATGACTAAACAAAAAAAACCTACCAGCTGCTAAGAAAATGATCAACATAAGAGCACTATTTTAGCAAATATTTGGAACAATATGCACATGACAGACTTATGCTGTTTTCAGGATGACTAAGCCTGAAAGGAACTCCTCAAAGCTTTACCTTTACTACAATTATTCTACAAACTTGTCTGAGTTCTGATAAACTCACAACTTTTCCTATAAAAAAGACAACAAAATAACAAGAGATGATATGATTGGGAACTGGAGACAGTGAAGCATCTTGAGCTCGGCATCATGCAACCACACATGTTAACATTGGCTTACTTTTCCTACTTCTGAACTATAAAATAACAAATACAAATATAATTCATAATTTGTTTTCCTAATTAGTAGTTGCTTCTGACTTGCTTCACACTCATCACAAAGACATTTTTCACATACCTTTTTCCTCTCTTGAAGTGGCAACCATACTTAGGATAATCATAGAGTTCAGTCATTCGTTCTTTGAACAGTCCTCTGACAGGACACTTTTCGAGAAAGGGTACTGTAAGCTTGTTCTGAGCCTCCACAAATGCCTGAAAGAAAACAAAATATATGAAAAATATGAAACAAAAAATATGAACTCAAGTAGAAATGTACCTTTTCTACAGGAAACATTTTCAGAAGCAAGGCATCACAGACATCTTTCCGCCCATATAGGTTGTGCGGTGCCACACCTGAAAAATCTTACATGCTTGTTTGCATTATATCACAACTCTGTAATAAAACTGAACTTATATCTTGAATAATGTCTCCCTAGGGCATGAATTGGGGTAACCAGCCAAAAGACAACACACTCCTGTCATTCCCCTTAAAAGCAAAAAAACCCAAACCCACAACAATCAAAGAAACCCCAAACAAATAAAAAACAAAGCAAAACCAAACAAAACAACAAAAAAAAAATCAAAAACACAACCCAAAAAACACCCCATGCTTTTAAAAACTCTTTTTATATTTGCCTAAATGGTAAATATTGCCCACAGACTGCACAATCATTTCAGGAGCTGGGAAGGGCTGTAAGATGATACGAAACGCCACATGCATCATCTCTTCATATTATTAATGTAACACACAGACTTAGTCCCAGCCAGTATTTCCTGAGAAGGCCAAAGTGCTGTCCACAGATCAGTTCTTAGTTACAAAAGGCAATCTCTGAAACATGCAATCTCTGAAAACTTTGACAAGTCTGGTTTCTTTAAAACACTCCAGCTCCCTGTCACAAACACTTAAGGATAGTAGTCAAAACCATTACCACTCCAGCTGTTTGTTAGAGGTTGCCACTCCCATGGCATGCATGGAAAATGGGGTACTCTATTGGTGTTTCGCCATCCCTATTTATAGCATGGTACATTAACATAAAATTAATATCTAAGCATCTTAAGGTGAATCACAGCTGCTAACAAGCAGGCATGCAGGCCTCTCTGTCTCTAACATGAAGTAGGTAGGACAGGACACTGTGTGTGGCTGTAATGCACAGCCAAATGTCACAGTGACAGCAGCAGTATCGCTCTTGGACTCCAGCCTCTTGCCTAGAGCATGAAACCCCCTCCATTCATCTCTTGCATACACAGGTCTCTTTCTCAGTTGCTTTGAAAGAGGCTGTTGTTTCCACCTGTCCTGAATCTGTCACACAGTAATCAGATCAATGCATTGTAACATCCGAGTTACACTTCATCGCAGGGCAGGAACCACAGGACAGCAGGGCTACAAATGTTTCAAAGTTCTTCAGAAAAGCCAGCTGCCGTCAGACAGAGCACCTGGCACACATATAACAACTGCTATCAATGTTTAGTCATTTATTAATTCTTCAGGTGACGAATTAATATGTGCACAGCACATCCCAGTGGTAAGTCAAACAGCATGTAGCCTCCACATTATACTGCTATAACCGTTTGACCCATCAGATGATGAAAGAATTCAATCAAATCTACCCAAGAGTTGTGTTTCTAAATTTGTTTTCTTTAAATGGAAACGCCTGGATTATAAAAACATGTATAAAACCATGTGGCATACTGGATGGGCAAAGGCAATTTTTAGTTGCATTCAGTGGACAGAAACTGGCACACTTTTTTTTTTCATCTATCAATAACACAACCGGAATTATAACACCACTGCAAGGGTATACTGGAACTGTGCATTACACGCTTTTAACTGCAGACACACCTCACCACATCTGCTTTCATTACTGGTGTTCAAGGAGGAGACACAAACTTTTCCTTAAAGCCTTCATTGCACAAGAGCATGGTTACACACTAATTATTGCACTCACAACTGAATCACTGGTAATTCTGCTTTTACGGGAACTTGACGTATTTTTCTCATTTCCACTTAATATGCACCAAAGATTCCAAGATTATATGAAAAAGGGAATGCCACTGCTGTCTGAAAAAGGAGGATGGAATTGCAGGTTTTTGAAAGAGTTCCACTGAGAAGAATCCGGTCCAGTTTAGCAACTTTTTGTTCTTACACATTTAAGCATGAGGTTGCACTCATGTTCAAAAAGCAATACCTAATTGAAATATTGCTCTAGGTGAAGTACAGGAACTCATGTCACCAGAAACTCTCACAGTAAACAACTCCATCCACCACGGTGAGCCAAACATGCACCACTCACGCTACAGGGCTAACAGTAACTATACATCTTCACGAACCTAAAGAGAAAGATTTTTATTATACCTGTAGATATCTGCATCTGGCAATCCATCATAAGCTATGAACCAGGACAGAATTTGCTAGCAGAAGGAAGGACAGAGTAAGGGTCCAAGTAAGGCAAATCCTTATGGGATAATAAAGTAATTTGAAAAGCAAAACAATTTCTAAAGTATTGTACTAAGAGTAGAGATGGTCTACTTGAGGCTGAAGTGTTTGGCCATTACTCGAGCAGGCCAATCGTTATTTTAAAAAAAGTATAATTAAATTTCATTGAAGAAACACATGGCACAAGCTTTTTTTGACCACGCTTTTTAAAAACATATCAGCTTTCTGCATTCCACTAAGCTACTCTCTCAAGATAATGACTTCCACTCATAGTGTACTTTCCAAAGAGAAGTCTCAGAATACAAACTGTTTCAACATTACCAGTCCTTGTTATTTGTCCGCAAAGTATTTACAGCTCATATATACATTCTCAGTAAAAGGTAAGTTCAGCTAACTCCTACAAGAGGGCACACACCTTTGTTAAGTATTACAAATTAAAACTAATCGGACTTCTTGTAGTTTGCCTCTTAGAATTTATTTTTTGGGGATTTAACAAAGAAAAATTAAGTGCAATTGGAAATGTATCAAAATGTGAACTAAACATTGGTCTATAGTAACTAAAAATCCATTTAATTCTATTTTTGAGTATTTTGATTCTAGTCTTAATCCAAACATACATGTGTTCATAACAGTACAACCTGATCCTATATGATCCCTGCTTTCTCATCCCTTGTAGATCCCTTATCTCTGGAACTAGCTAAGCATTGCTGCTTACACCATCAGTGAGTTAGGGTGCTATATATGACTGACACAGTAGCAAAAGATTTTGCTCTAGTCAAAAAAAAGAGCTTATTTTCCACAAGGTGTTAAAACAAACCACGAAGATGAAGAGTCCAGCCAAGCCAAACCCTAAACAACAGTGAAAGCGTGGTTTTGTACTTGTGGCCTATGTCATTACCAGAAGCATTCTACCAGTGTAGCAGATTTTAACTATGCCAGGGATGTTTCCTCAGTCTGTCTTAAGTCAGTGGCCAAACAGTAGCAGAGCATGAACCCACATTCTACACTTCCTTTCTCCAAAGTGTGATAGGAACTTTCCCATCTGTCCAGGGGTTAATTTTCATTTGCGAATCTGGAGAGAGGAGTTTTGTTTGCTTATAGTTGCCCTTGGTTGCTGCAACCAAGCACACACAGGGGGAAAAAAGTGATATAGTAAAGAACATAGACTGGTAATATAGAAGTCCATACTTCTTGAATAACAGCTTTTCCACAAAAGACTAAGGATATGACTTGATGATTGGCTTAATCAACTCTGTGCTTAATCAACTGACTGTGCATTTGACAAAAAACAGTCCTGCTTAGCCACCTACAGACTTCAATAACCTCCTTTTTGTAGCAGATAAATGCACCGCATACAGAATAAGATCATCTTGGTGACCTGGCTGAAAATTTTCTAGATCTGACTTTCACCTAATTAAAAGTAGAGTATGGGTGGTTAGAAAAGGAAAGATCCCATTCTTGAACCATCTTAGATCCAACCATCATGTGGCCTTGGGGTGACCTATATGAATCATGTATCTCAGTAGAAAACTAATCCACTAATGTCTTCCCTCCCAAAACATCACCTTGTAATGGCTATACCCATGCAAGGGAGGAACAGAAGCATTCATGTCAGCACAACAAAGAGAGGGAGGGCAACTACACAGCCACTTGGCTTAATGGAAACCTTCAAACTACAATGGATCAGGTACAGCACAGTCTGCACTCTACTCTCACTGCAAAAATACCTGATTAAGCCAATCACAAAAAATTTCTATGCTTCTATGTTCACTTGTTTGTAAACTGTGAACTATCAAGGTCCACAAGATCATTTGGACTAGTTGATGCAATTAGAACTCATAACTATTCTAATTTCCTTCAGTCTTAGCTACAGTGGACATCAGGTGAAACTACTGTGAACATTTCAGAGTTAAAACCAATCTCACCTGCTTGTGCTTCTTTTCCCACGCGTCATGGAATAGCAAACTTTATGTTTCACTGACTCAACACAGAAACTAAGTGAAGCCTACTAATTTATTTTCTGTCAGCACACCAACGGTTGACACAACTATTTCTGCAACACATAGAAAAGTAAAATTCTAACATATTTTTTTATCTATTTGACAGCATGCATCCAAATAATTTTGATTGTTCACATATGAGAAAAAATTCTAACTTAATAAATGAATGATGTTCATTCTTCGCTCTTGGCATAAATCAAGTTACACCTACTCAAATCAAGCAAGCATGTTGTGAATAGGAACTGAATAGGGGCTCTTTCACTACAGATGAGCATAAACGTCCAAGGAATTTTTCTTCTAGTTCAGTACTTAGTACGTAGAAAACTAAAGGTATCCTAATGTTGGAGGTGTACACAGGGTGTTTTTGCTTTTCCAAAAAACAAATGCAGATTTGGGATATAAAGGACTATATAAGGAGAGAGAAAGCGACTTGGAAGAAGAATGGGAAGGACAAATGCCTCAAGGTCAGTGACATGAAGGTCTGAAAAGACTACAAAGCACGCTCCATATTCTCTCTGAAGCCCATACAGTCATTCAACTGTGTCTATACCAATGTCTGGGGGTTTTTTTTGATCTGGAGGTGCAGAATGGCTGTTCTGCAGGAGTCCTGCAAACTATCTCAAGAACGTGGAGATAAAACTATTAAAAGCTAGCAAGAAAGAGTGGTCATCAGCAACCTCTGCTGCAGACACAAAAGTGAGTGATAAAGCAGATACAAGGAGTTTGGCACTTCAAGACCATTTTTTTCTGACTTCTTCTAAGAAAGAAGTAAAACGGCAAAATACTTTTACTCCATTTTGTTCCATAACTCTTGAAACTTTGGAATAAGACTATATCCTTGCATACTTACACACGCAGGAACTCTCTCCACTCTGTGTCATACTACTACTGCACTGCCAAATTCTGCCAAGGCGTGCGTTTTTTAGTGTAGGCAAGTAAAATATAACAAGATCTTCATTCCACCAGTATGACATCTTGTGTCTGGGCTGCTGCACTGTTGTGAGGATGTTCTAATCCCTCATTCCTTATTTTGCCTCCTATATAAACTACATCCTCTGGAGAATGCAGTTCACTGTCCTTCAACTGTTCTCACCCAATCCACTGTATGTGGCTACAGTATTGAACACAGGGACACAAAAATTCAGGTCTTGGTGTTTCCTAAATCACAACTCTTTTACAGGATCCCAAAAAAACACTTTAATAGCTATTAGTAAGGCATCTATAAAAAAAGAAGATGTAACCATGCCTCCCACACATATATCCCCCTCAATTTGGCACAAGACTACCCCACGTTTACTGTTTCTTAAAGATACCAGAATTAAAAAAATCAAAATTCTCCCAACTTTCTCAATACATAATTTTCAATGTTAACGTCCATGGCAGAGTTTTTCACTAAAACCTGATCCCAAACCAAGCTTTTTAATCCCCATGAGTCTTTAAATATGCTGACAGATTTATAAGTAGGGAACGAGTTCCTAACTGCACATATTTTATCTTTTTCTTGACAGTTACAATAAATTCAATTTGACCAACCTCAAGCTCATGAAGATCTATTACGTAAGAACATACATGAGAGAACCTAGGAGGAATCTCACTAATGGAAAACTACACTGTGGGATATTTTTGAAGGCAGATCCTGCCCTCCCTCATCTTCCTGACAAAATCATGCATACTGGATAGACACCAGTGTTTTAGATCTGGAACTACAATTATCACAAAGTTACTAGCCATTACAGAGGAAACCTCCTCCACAAGGTCACCTACCACTTTCAGGCCATCTCCCCGTAAGTCCTTATGCCATTAATATCAGAGGAACTGGCTCACAGTCATTCTTATCACTTTTCAGGATTCTCTCTCAGTGAAAGACCGATTCCAACAGCACATTCTAACTATACCAGACTGCAGGCTGAAAACACCACAACATCTGCAATCTGTAATAGCAGACACTAACAAAGCCTAACTTTAGGAGGAAAGTGGGTTTGGTTTCATTTTGCTTTTAAAAAGGAGTAAACAAAAAAATGTACTCACACACTTGATCACTGTATAAAAAGCGAGCCAAAGAAGTTTGCTTTCTACCCTTTCCTAACTGTTTTATTACGGCAATTTTAGATGTCCTTAGGATAGCGGATAAAGTGCTCTAAAATCGGAGTGTTTCTCTTCAGTGTGACACCACCACCTTCAGCATTCAGACTGTCTAAGAAAAATGGGTGCAAGATAAACAAGGCCTTAATTTTGCAAATTCTGTGATCTAGGTTATACGAAGTGTTCCAGTCTTTCATGGAATTACAGAATGGTTTGGGTTAGAACAGACCTTAAAAATCATCTAGTTCCAAGTCCCCTGCCAGGGGCAGGGACACTTTCCAGTAGTCCAGGTTGCTCCAAGCCCTATTCAACCTTTCCCCCCTAGAACACAGGGACAAAATAACAGCATCGCTCTTGGCACCATGAGGTATCACATGAACCACACCTCCATTCACCATGATTCACTATTTAACTTTTCAAAAAGTACTGGCACGTTCTTCAAAGCAGAGTATCCATGCACCTAGTCTATAAAGGACAATCATGTGAAAAGAGTTACTCCCCTACAAAGAAAGGTTACCTTTGTCTGTTCGCTATCAGGATCTTCAAGCCAGCAGTAGGGGTCACTTATTTTACATCCATGGTAATCCTGCACCTGAATTCATAAAAGACAATAATTTTAAAAAAGATATACACACAAACAAACTCTATCCATCAAGGAATGATAGTAATCACGATGAAGGGTATTTGGAATTTCACGAAAACATACAGTGCTAAGGAGCAATGAATGAGAAAAGCAACACATTGCTTCCAGGTGAGTTGCTAATATATAACCATTCTTTGGTGACGGCACTAAGGCAGCAGGGTAGTCCTCAGAAAAAACACAGAGCACCAGAAAAAGGGTGAAATGAACATAAAGTCCTACCACAAGGTAGATGAGTAAGTAAAAAATATACCCCGCTAAACCAATACCCCTACAAAAATCAAACCTAAAGCTTCCTGCAAATCCAGGTGTTCGAGCCAAATTATCAAACCTGATTACTGGATGTACCCCAAACGTTGTTCCTGGTTACACAGACTGTCTCTAGTTTAGCCCTCCCTATTATTGTTGCCCACAAACATGTGCATAATGTATGTATACAAATAACAATTAAAAAAAACCTCTAACCAAAAATCCACTTCCAAATCAACAAGCAAGCAAATAAACCCACAAAAGACTAATCCACGTGGTTGAATTTACCTGCTTCCTTCCTCCAGTATACAAAACAGGACTAGATACCTGCTGTTAGGACTTGCACAGTTTAGCCTTTTCGCCTGAAATAAATTTAGTTTTTCCAGCTTTAGCTCATGTCGGCAAACATTTTGCTTTAAATGCGATGTTAGTTCTGTAGATAATTACCGGGCCGGTGCCCAAAGCACAGCGCTTTGCAGAAGAGAAAAAAAAACGAATCCATTTTACCCAAACTAACACCGTAATCCTTGTGTATCCAGTTACGGTCGGAACACAAGGAGATAGGACTATGTTACAGATGTGCCATCCTATATAAATAGACTATTTGTTCCTCTGCTGACGCTGCTCCAGCCCCTGCGGAGGCCTGGGCTTTCCCTGCCACACGCAGCGGTGCCGAAGCCCCGGGATCCGCCGTGGGCTCGGCTGCCCATGCGGCCCCGGCCGGCCCCGCACACGCGGGACGTGCCCGGGGGAACCGGCGCCAGGCCCCGAATCCCGCCCCAACCAGTCCCCGGCAGCCGCCGAGGCCCGCGGGCGTGACAAGCCCGAGAACTTCCGCACGGAGCACGCCGGAGCCGAACAAAGCCCCGAAAGCCGGGGCGTCAACACCCGCCCCCCGGCGGCCCCGGGCAG